>PVJI01007835.1:0-76038 GCA_004026765.1 Micronycteris hirsuta | reverse complement strand
CCTTGCTCTGCCCTTCAGCTCCGTTCTGGCCTTCAGGCTGGACGAGACCACCCACATCAGGGAGATTGATCTGCTTCATTCGATTCAATACACTGAGTGAAATGTCGATCGCATCCAGAAACACCCCCTCGGACACACCCAGAATAATAGTCAACCAAACCTGACCACCCTTTGACCCCGTCAGGTTGACACGTAAAATTGACCATCTC
Organism: Micronycteris hirsuta; assembly: GCA_004026765.1. NCBI lineage: Eukaryota > Metazoa > Chordata > Mammalia > Chiroptera > Phyllostomidae > Micronycteris > Micronycteris hirsuta. The sequence goes on along the minus strand of PVJI01007835.1, from coordinate 75,829 downwards.
CTTCATTTTTAGATGTCTTTTTTGCCATTGAATATATAATTTTGTTTTAAATAGTTAACACAATAAAAAATAGTGTTATCATAGGGCAGTCAGAGACTGGTTACCTTTGTGATCAGAAAGAACACAGAGTCATTGACTGGAAGCTCCTCCCAAACCCCAAACCCCCTCCTCAATCGTATGAGGAGAATTGCCCCAGGGTAGTGAACTTGCCCAGGAATTCTGCCTGTGCAATAGTACCATGGATTACCATCCACCTTTTTTCTTGGGTGCTTTTTTCAGCAATCCCATGTGTGAAGGATTTAGGCAGGCTGGGTTATCTGTCGCTTCATTGTAATCCGTTGTGGAGATGAGCCTGCGGGGGAGCAGGATCCACAGATTCCGGTAGAGCTAGCTACCTGGGAACCTCTGGAATTAACTCGAGACTGACTTAAAGAACAACTCCTCCGACACCCTCTGAGAGGTTCGCCACACCTGTGTCTCCGTGTCTGTCCTTTGTTCATTAAAGCTCTTAACACAAACATTTTGGAGGAACCACACAATACTGCTCAGAAAGTATTAATTAACCTTTGGCAACATGGCATCAGAAAGCAACTCCGTGTATGGACTGATCTTTTATCATTATTCAGTGTTATGATTGATTTTATACAGACATGGCCCTCGAGACCTTGCTAACCCCAGTACAGTCCCTAGTTCTGATACCTGGACTCCTGCGGTGTTCCTGGGCCCTCTTCCTCCTCTGCAGCCTCTGTGTTTGCCCTTTTCCTCCCTGAGCCTCGTTTTTACCATGAAGTTCTGCCTGCATCTGGGCTGCAGTACTTATTAGCATGCAATTAGCCTGTAAAGTTTCCTGAAGGATGCTGCAAACCTGCCAGTCTTTCTTCCAGCACTTCCGCTCTTGCTCCCAATCTTTCTGGATCCTTTCAGGGGTGGGAACCCTATTCCTGAACCTCTGTGCAGAGGCTGGGATTGTACTACCCCCAGGCGTGCCACCCCAGTGCCGGGCCCCTGCCGGATTCTGGAGCATGGCTCACTCGGATTCCAGCCGTCTTCCTCTCCCCTCGTTCCAGCTCTCTGCTGTTTTATGTCGAATCCTGAGCTTGCTGACCAGAGTCTAGGCTGCAGCCTCTTCATGCCTACAGATACCCCTCGTGTGCTTTGGGCACAAGCGCTATCTCCCAACTTGAAACTCCTCCGGGGTCCATCCTTGCGCAGGTCTGTGCTCACTCCCAACCTCACTCTGTCTTTTCTGTCAGAGGGCTCCTATTGCTTCCCAGCGTGCAGATACGGCACAGTGAGTTGGGCAGAGGGGGTAGGGGAAGAATGATTGATACAAGCAGGGAAGCAATAGAGTGCACACAACTCCCCAGGCTTTTGTTTCGGCTGGGCATCGATGGTCTGCAGCCCCATGGCCAGGAATTCCAGCAGAGAGGAGCCTCCCAGTTTAATGTCCTACATCATTACGGGGCAGGCGTCAGAAAAATGCCTGGTTAGGAGAGGGAGGCCCCTGGAGCCTGGGGCGGATAGCAGCCTGCTCCTGAGCTGTGCTGACGCATCTGCGGGCTCAGCAGTCCCCTAAGGAGCTGGAAGGCTGGAGGCATGAGATGTAGGGCCAGCCAGGTGTTTCTCAGTCCAGAGAGAGCGAGGATGGCTGCGACGGTAAAGAATGGCTGTTGAATGCTTCCGCCGTAGCGCTCGCTGTGCCCCATCCTTCACATTAATTGTCTTGCGTGAGGCTCCGATGACCTTGTGCGTTAGGCATAAAACCTTCCTTCTCACTCATTTATATCAATGCTAAAACCATTCTTCTAGTGACCCAAGTTCAAAACCTTGAGAAAGTCAAATTTTGTTCTTTATCTGTGCCCAGCACTTGGGCAGATTTAGCAAGTACCACCAGTTCTTCTAAAGTACCTCATCCATCCACCCTTTCCTTATCCTAGTTCCAAAAAAAATCATCGCTTGAAAAGATAATCAAGGCCATCTTCCTTGCACAAAGGAATGTTCCTTTCCAATCACCGTCCTGTTATTATGATAGACTAGTTATATGCCTAGACGCCGGAGCCGGCTTGCCCAACGGCTAACGCTGATTGAGGTCTTTCTCCATTCCAGTCCCTGTTTAAATGAAGCTGATGTCCACAAATAGATGAAGTTATTTAATTCCATAACTGCTCAGGACAAAAACCATTATCATCGGTACGGTACAGATGAAGAAACAGAGGCATAGAGATAGTATAACTCACCCAGAGTTTTCCAGCTATGAAAGAGCGGAGTTTGGAAAGGGATTCAGAAAATCTGAGGCTAACATCAGTCCCCATGGCCCCCCGGCTCTATTACCCTTCACATTCATTCAGCACGTTGGCTTCCATTCACAAGGACTGGGCATCGTCGGCTATGTCACATGTGAAATATGTGTTGGATACAGGACCCCAGCACCAGTGAGTTTGTCCTGTTTCATTGGAGCCTTCAAACAGTCTCCCAGTTCTAACTTCTTAGCTTGCTATACAGGAGTGTGCGCACACTGAGCCCAGCTGGAGCGGTTGGCCTTCATTTTTCCTGCTTCACACCAGGTACTCTGATACCTTCCCACTCTCTGCCAAGAACCGCTCTCTCTCTGCTGTCCTGGTACTCTGCCTGCTACTCCTGTTCATCCTTCACGGTCTAGTCCTAGTATCATTTAATGTCAGCGTGGGACCATTTCCTTTCTCAAATCCCCGGGGAAAAGCTACCATCCTTTCATACTCATGTCTTGAATAATTATGATTTTTCTTTGTTGCCTGTTAACTTGTAAAGCCGTGCATTATCACACTTCACTCACCTCCGCACTCCTAAGGCTCACCCGACACTTGGAAGACTATAGTGATCAACACGTTCATCACGGGCTTTTCTTGTGGGGCAGCGCTCATCCATTTGCAGAGTTTCCTCGCCTTTCTCTCCACGTCCTGCCTCTTGCAGGTCCACAAATTCCCTCCTGATTAAAATTCCAAAACGACTGTTTCCATTGCGTTGTATTCCAACGGAAAATTCTTCCACGAAGACCCAACATTTTCAGAGTAAGTTCCGTGAGGCCTCCCCCAAAAGCCTGAATACTCACCCCATGGTGATCTCCAATTCTTCTAGAATTAAAAATCACGTTTATTGTTTTCACTTGTTTGACATCATCGTATGTTGCTCAGACGTTTGCCTACACTAGACAAGAATGCGTCATCTCTTAAAGCTTTTTGTGGACAATGATTCTGTCTGTCCTCTGCCTATCTACCTCCGAGCCTAGTGCCATGTGGCGTTTTTCCAAATATCCACTTGATTGATTTTTTTTAATGAACTGATACCAAGATGTTATGAACTGTAACTTTATAATTCTGTTGTCTTCATCAGTTCATATGAACCGAATTCATTGTGAAGTGAGAGTAGCAAGTATCTCGGAGGAAATAATTGCTTAACTGTGGGAGGCTAATATGTGTGAAATTGATCAAGACCTGAATTTTGATGTGATAGTTTTATAGCAAGAAAAGTTGAATTTTAAGATATCGAAGCCTAGAGCTGTACTGGGTGAACTATTCTATGAATAAAACCGAAGCACATATGCATTAGCCAAAAATGTAGTCTCAGGAGCAGGGCACAAAGTAAAATCTTGAAATTAGTCATATCCCCTTTCTGTTTATTTTTTCACAAAGAATACAAAAAAAAACTGTGCATGATTAAAATTAAATTAGCTTTCATTTTCTTCTTTAGGTTTGGGAAGGCCTTCGACTGGATAACTCCAGGGAAAAATAAGGGCATCGTTTTTTTTCTCCCTTCTACTGAAGGCCCCTGGTCCCCAGTCCTGTATATGTGGAAACAGAGGCCTCCCATGGCAGAAGGAGCTTCCTCTCACTTTCTCTGTCAAGGGAAATAGTCTCAGATGATCGACTCATCTTACCTCTGACTCCTTCTGTCTGGTAACTCCAGGCAGGAACCTTTTCTCCGTTAGGGGACCAAACACACAGGCATGCACTTCAGAGTAACTTCATAGGAGGGACCGTCTGTGGACGTGAAGGAATATGTGCTCCTCTGTCATCCTCTCCCACATCCCCAGCGATAGGCACTCATCTGTCTCTGCGTCGCCCGAGACCACGCAGCATGCACACACTGAACACCCAGCACCCTCATGTGGCCGCGATGGGAGGAAGAGAGCCGATAGCCTCTCTGCTTTATTACGCAGTACTCTGCTGGGAAGTATGAACCCTGGGTCAGCCAGGTAGCTCTGTCGGCAGGCAAGTTTCTTACCAAAGAGCTATGTGTGCTATTTCATGCAGGGTAATCAGTACCGCAGGCACATGTAGCAAATGGTTTGCCCATAAAAAGCTTGATGAGGGAAATAAAGCCCTTGATAGTCTCTATAAGAAATATTTCCCTATGGAAGCAGAAAGAAAAAAAGGGTGCTCTATATCTTTACATATTGTTTGATTGCCCGGAGCAGTTCTGTAATACTCAGTGCAATTTATTGCATAGCACAGCCAATGTGCATCACTAGGGGGAAATAAAATAAAAAAAAACTAAGGAACATGAGCTCCATAACTGTGAGTGAGTGAAGCTCCTACAATGGATGCAGCTGACAGTTTTGTGAATGTGTAGGGGTGTCTGTAAGCACCCCTCCTATAAAGCCTTCAATATTTAATGATGCGAAAACCTTAACATTTAATAATTCTATCTCTGAGTACCGCAGGGTCTCCATTTGCCAAATTTGAATGATTTAGAAGGGAAAAGATTTAATCAGTAAGATGATGTGACATTAAGCAAGGAAGAATCCTACTTCATCCTGAACTTTTGTGACGTGCTTAGTTTTTTCCTACTTCCTTCTCTAAACATGTGAACAGTTACTATAAAGGAACAAAAATTATGGGATGGAATGACTCCATGAAGGAGGCCATGTGCGCGTGTCTGCAGGAGCCAAGCAGGGCTGCTGAGGAGGGGATGTGTGGGTCAACACTCCTCCATGAGTCTCCCGGAGCCGACTCAGCAGCACGTGACGTGCACAAGGACACAACAGTTCCTAGCTTTTCTGATGTCCCTTTTTCCTCTTAATAAAGCCATGATTACGGATGCAGGGAACTGGGGAGAAGGCATCTTGAGGGACAGATTCTCTAAAGCACTGGCTCTTAACTGGGGGTGAGTTTGACCCCTAAGGGGAATTTGCTACCCTCTGGACAGCTACTGGTGTGATTGTCACAACTTGGGGAGGGGTTGTGCACGCTGCTGGTATCTAGCAGGGAGAGGGAAAAGATGTTGCCCAGTACCCCACAAAGTACCAGAGAACCCCCCAACCCCGGCCAAACAAGGACGTGTGTGGCCCACAGTGTCACTGATGTCCAAGCCGAGAGCCCTGATCTACAGACTATTTATTCTTTGTTACGCTGCAAACGTGGAGTGCCCGGAAAGGAGGCGCCAGGCGCACTTCCCTCTGCAGACTTCCGCTTTCTCCTGGACCCAATAACACGCTTACACAACCTGAGTCTTGAGGTTCTTGTAGGTCTACTTAGCATTTTTCTTTCCTTTATCACTTTTCCCCATGCTGTTAGGGTCTTCCTCCTCTCCTTTTCCTTTCCCAATAGGCATACGCTTTGAAAAAGCCCAGGCTCCTCCCACTGATTTCACTTTTGCTTTCTTTGTAACGTTTTTGCCCTTTAAAGCAATGGAGAGACATTGTTGCTTTATCTCTAGTCAGAACTAATTGTGCAGTGAAGTAATCCTCCCAGTGAACACTCTTCTTTACTGTCCTGTGCCGTGTTTTATTTTTTCTTTTTTATACAAGCTTCAAACTCTGTTTTTCTACGTATTTGAACTCTGTAGTTCCTTGTGTCACTACAACTTGTTCCTGCCATTTTTACCGGCAAAAGGCGCAAACATGAATTAAGTGTCTTAGTGTGAGCTCAGCTTTAGGCAGCCGATAATTATCTAAAGGGTAAAAATAATTGATGGTCCATATTAGATTCAAGAGTTACAAAAATGTAATTAACTATATTTATGGTAAGAGAGAGAGAGAATTTTAGAATGGAAACGAGCCCTCACTGCCATTTATTTGTTTCTAAAACGGGTTCTGTAGGGGTGTAAGTTGAGGGACAGAAAGACGGCATGATAGACAGGCACGGGAGGGCGTGAGCCCCGGGCGCTTGCTCCGGCTGCAGTAGGGCTGCTTCTGAGTAGAGTGGGCACCTCCTCCGAGGAGCCAGCTTACTGGTTTCCCCTCCTCCCCACGTGCTCCTTCTTGCTCTCCCCAGCTCGCCAAGGAGCCTCTTCTCATTGTGCAGCCATGCGCCCCTGGCACGCCGGTCCCTTCCACAGAGGGGGCCGACCTTCCCTTGCTGCCCTTCACCATGCCAGGCTCTGACCTCCATGGAACATGCACGCACCCACTGCTGAGAATCACAAAACAGAGCAATCGGAAGGAGAGGAAAAGTCACGGTGCTCCGTACTGCTCCTCTCATCTGCATGGCTGTCGTGCTAGCTGCAGGTGGCAAACACATCTGCATGCACACATGGACACCCTCATGCACACTGTCACATGTGCACACAGGCCGTCCTCCCCTGGAACGTGCTTGGTCACGTGTTGAGTACCTGGCATGTGCTAAGCACTGAGGTTATACACACAGTGCCCTCATGGAACCAATGATCTCATGAGAGAGGGGAAATATTAAATAAGTGCATAAAATACCTGTAGGTGATAATAAAAACTATCAAAGAAATAAGGGAACACACTGAGTGGCAGTGAGTAAATAACAGTACATCTAGACTTCGACATCAATTATATAAAAGGGCCAAGCTAGGATAGGAAACCCCTCAAGTGCAAAGGCCTACAGCTTGAAAGTCCTTGAGTATTCAGAGATTGTAAATAAAGAGAGGCAGGCAAGAAGGAAGAACTGCATTTGCAGAGGTGGGTGGAAGCCAGGCCGTGGGAGGTGTCGTAAGCTACAGGAAGGAGGTGGGACTGAGACTCATTGAAGGATTTCTTCTCGGGTAGTGCCACCAGCTGATTACTAAATGATCAGAGCCAGAGTGGGCCCTGGCCACTGCGTAAACAACAGATGGATGGATCGGATGACGTGATAGATAATAGATTACAGAATGGAAAGGGAGACAAGTTAGAACCTTGCATAATCCAGGTATCAGGTAGTGCAGTTTTAACTAGGAGGAGGGTGGTGGAGTTGGAGAGAGGTTACAGGATTTGAGAGATATTTAAAAGGTCTTGAACCATCACACATCGGCAACAGATTCTATGTGAAGTGTGAAACAAAGTTAGCAATCAGGACTGAATTACAGGTTCCTGATTTGACTAGCTAGACACATAATGTCTAACAAGATACATCAGTTCCTTTGGCTGATGTGGAAATGAATGGGAAGAAGAGTTTGGAGAGAGTCCTGTTCTTTTTTGGACCAGTTACAGTTTATATGCCTTCTAGATATTTGCATGGACCAGTGAAGATGTCAGGGATATGAATTTGGAGCTCAGAGATGTCAGGACTGGAGTTACAGACTTGGGCGTCATCAGCATATAGATGGCATTGGAAGTTGTGGGACTAAGTTACTTTGATTCATGAGAAGAGATAGACAGAGGAAAGATAAGAGTCCTAACCCAAGCCTCAAGGTAGTTCATCTTTTCAGAATCTGGGAAGAGTCAGAAAAGCTCACAAGGAGATAGAGAAGGAATGGACAATTAGGTAAGAAAAAAAAATCTAAGTATGATAGCCTGGAATCTCAGGAAGGGAGTTCCTCAAAAACAATAGTTTACTGTTAAAAGAAGGAAAAAGCAAAATATACCTAAGTGGTGAACTATATAAAAAATGAATACTTAGAACCTGCCTAAGTGCAAAGTAGACTTGCATATGGCATGAAATTCTAGCCCTGCCTCCCCTGCCTCCTGATTCTGTGAAAGACTCAACCAGGACCGACAGCATCTCTGCCAGAGAGAGTCAGCCCAGGCTAGTGCTGTTTGAAAGAGGAAAGCATTGTTTTCTATTGAGGATTGTCGGTGTTGACTTCCTGTCCGCGGCCTGTTTATCCCGCCCCTCTCCCCTTTCAAGGCAAGTCAGTAAGTGTACTCCAAAAAGGTGAAAGCTGAAAAACAGATGAATAATCGCAGAGACTATGTCGTAATGTAAATGTAACAGTTTGGAAACACTTGAAGTGGCCATTGAAGGAGATCAGGGGAGAAGGCTAAACCCTGGAAGGAGCCCGGAGGGTTACAAAAGATACAGAACGCCAACCAAGGCAATATTGTTTCATGAAAAACAACTAGAGACAAACAGAACCAACCTGGAAGCGGCGCTGTGTGACAAATATTAGGTGTTTGATAGGTACGTACCTCACACAAGCGTCACCCCAAGTGCTGAAATGGGTAATTAACCTTTTAGAAGGAGAAAGCCAGCACCGACACAGGTTACACCGCTCATCTAATTTCTAAAGTTGCAGCGTTGGTGCTTGACGTACATTTGGCTCTTTTCCTACGCTCTCACACTTTCTAGTGCCTTGTGCTAGTGAAAAGTGATGAAGCAGTGGCTGGTGTTCCAAAAGCAAGGGGAAATGGGGAGACAGCAGGCAAATCAAAGGGTGCAGGAGAGGAGCTGGTGTGAGGAGAACGGTGATTTGCAGCATAGCTCCTATTTCGTCAGGTTAGGCAGTGAGAAAAAAATGTGAGAAATAAGCAGATGAAAGGATAATTAAGTTAACATATATCTCGCAGCAAGCTGTTGAATAATAACAGAAAGCCAACTATAAATATGTGCTTTTCAAGTAATCCTTTGAAATGGCTGCACTTATAGATGATAATGCAAATATTTGCATCTCGTCCGTGTATTTCAGACAAAAAGTCTATTTTAGTGGCCAAAGTTTAGTACTTCCATCCTTTACTTTCACCTGCACAAACATCATTGTTTGTTTCTTTGCCAATAATTTTCTGGAAAGCATTTTCTAACGGGTAAAAATGCACACATCAAACCCAGCTCTCATTGCGAATGTATCTGGCAGCCTGTTTTGCTTGCAAATCCAAAAGACGATGCTTCCTCCCAGGGACTTTTTTATGTGGGACTCCAGTATGCTTGCAGCATGGGCGGTGCCAGGGCCCGGAGCTGGGAAGAGCAGCCGGGTCTTCCTTTGGCTTCCGTGTACTCATTTAGAAATGGGTCTGTCTTTGGGAAGTCTCCCTTGTTAATTTTGAATTTTGGCTGTACTTATGTATCCAAATTTCTTTTCCTTGACGCAGCCGTGAAAAGCTGTGCTACCCTGAACTTTGCCAATGGGAGATGGTGGAAAGCATCATCATAGCTTAGACCGTCAAACGTACATCCATTAGTGCTTGGATGCCATGCTCACGACGATGCTGAAGTGGCCTGTATGCAGAGACATGGCATCACGACTACAGGACATTAACTCTCTGTCAGGAAACTAGATACTAATCTAGTCTCATTCAAACAGTTTTATAATCAGAAAAGCACATCCATTGCTTCTATTCTCTGCCTTCCACTTGTCTAAGTAACTGAAATGTGTTGAGCAGTTGCTGAAGGAGCAGTGTGTTGTGTAGTTAAGAACATGGATTCTGGAACCCAAATGCCTGGGTCCTAAATCTGCCACAGTTCAGCTTCCATCAGCTACTTAATCTCTGTGTCATAGGCTCTTGGTTTGTAAAATAGTGTGATGATGATAACATAGTCCTGGCCGGGTAGCTCAGTTGGTTAGAGCCTCGTCCTGATATGCCAAGGTTGCGGGTTCGATCCCTATTCGGGACACATACAAGAAGCAAACAATAGTGCATAAATAAGTGGAACAGCAAATTGGTGTTGCTCTGTCTCTCTCCTCCCTTTCACTCTCTCTGAAATTGATAAATAAAAAAATGTTTTAAGTGAAGATATTGATAACATCTCTCTCTTAAGCTAGTCCTGAAAATTAAATGCAAAAGTTTAGAAGGGTCTGTGGCTCATAAGCTGTGGTATTGTTTTATATTATTGTTGCTGATCTTGGTTGTATGGAAACACAGAGAATGGAATCAGTATCTCCAATAACTTGTAATATAAAGAAGAGCTAGTGAGTAAATACATAAATGGACACTTGACTTATACAACTTTGAAAACAAAATGAGATTGAATAATGGTAAAATAACGCTGGTTTAAAATGCTTCATTTTTAGATAGATACTATAAATATTGTACTCCAACGACAAGGATAGTCATATAAAACCAGAACCGAAAGATAGTGTAAAGATCAGATTGGACCACTGTCCCATTAAACAAACCGGGAAACTGAGCCTCAAATGTGAGAGACCAGCCCAGGGCTGCACGGCTGTGTTGTAACACAGTCCAGAGCAGAGAACGCCCTCTGAGGTCTGCTCCTGGGCTTTTTCCGTGGGTCTGCGCTGGTTTCACAAACCGAGAGCAGGAGATCGCATCAGATTAACGGGGCTCAGGGAGGGGCTCACAACATGTGCAGGACTCAGCTGGATCCCGGAGCACTTTTAAAATCCCCGTTGGGTGAGGGAAGAGTTTCAGGCAGTGAGAACAGGTACGAGACAGGGAGACTGCTGTCCCCTCCATAGGACAGTAGGAAGCCACCTGTGGGGAGCCGAGACTTGCACGGGGAGCATTGAGAGTTACCTGAGATTTTACACTCATTTAACCAAGAGTTGTTGAATATTTACTAAAGGCCAAGCATCCTGCGTTCTACACACCTTGTATAAATCAAGGAACAAAACAAAGATTTCTGACTTTGGAGCTTCCATTGTGGTCGAGGACAGCAAGTAACAGTTGCAGTATATAAATGGAATATACAGAAAGCACGTGGTGTGTCGGAAGACAAGGGAACGTGTTATGGCAGAGGAGGAGGTAGAGGGATGCGGAATGCAGGGGGGGTGGGGCACAGTGCAGCATGGGCCCCACAGTCAAGGGCATCAAAGGTCTTCGAACAGATGAGGGAGCTGCCCAAGTGGACATCCTGGCAAAGGCAGAAGACTAGTGAAGGAGGACAGGGAAGGGTCCAGCCAGACCTGTCATCCCCTCAAACACTTCTGAGTGGAACAGGAAGCACTGAAGAGTCATCATCTGCTTCGCAGTTTAAATGCTCACTCTGGCAGCTGTGTTAAACGCAGACTTTAGAGTCCAGGTTCAGGAACAGAGAAAGCTGTGCAAATCCAGGTGCGGCCGGACGAGCAGTGGCGGAAGTGTTGACGTGTGGAGAAGCAGTTGGATTCTGGTTATAATTGGAAGTTGATTACCTGGTAGGCTGGTTATGTTGTGTGGGAGAAGGGGAAGAGCCAAGGTAACTCTCCAAGAAAATCCGGTGCCGGGAAGGAAGGGAAGAACGTGTTTCCAGGAGAGGGTGGCGGTCACCTGGATCAGCTGCTGCCGGATGTCAAACAAGGTGGATGGAGGGAGAACCAGCCGTGGACCGGGTCACATCTGTAGTGACCTTGATACCACGGAGCAGCGAGCAGTGGTTTTAACTGAGAAAGAGGACAAGTCAGAGCAGAGGATGTGGAGGTTGAGAGTCTACCCACATCATACGAGGAATTTTACGTAAAAGAAAGAAGTCACTGGAGAAGAAATTTGCGAGGATAATATTTTTCCAACTTAAAAGAAAGTTTGTTTGGTGATGAAGTGATCCACGAGCTTGGACAAAATTGTGGACCAATTTCAATCTTGTCTAGATCGGGTTAAAATAAACCTGTTTGAGAGAAGCACTTATTTTTCACCTAGAATTCAAAAATAAAAACATTTCCAATGGACTTATGTTGGTCTCTGGTAACCAGCATAAGCAATGGTCTGTGCTTTTCATACTGATGATATTTATTGACTTGAAAATAATTTCTCACTGTTACATTAATTATGCCTGCCTTGGGGTGGCTTCGAAAATAGAACCTACTCTGTCCTCTTGCCAGCACTTCTGGTAAATAAGGCAAAATGCACACCACCCGCCAGAAGAGAGGGCTCTGTTTTCAGCTGCCTTCTAAGCAGATATTGAACTACAACCAGCAACTTCTACAGCCGCCCTTGTGTCCAGGAAGTTTTCAAACTGTTGATTACTGAATCTTTTAAATATTGTCCATCTATCTGTGGTGTGGTTTCTGATGCACTTAGAGAATGTCCTAGATGCACCCTGTGTTGTGCTATCAGTCAGAGTCCAGTCAGGAAACAGAGGCCATCCAGTTATTTCAGCAGAGAGAATTCAGTAGAGAGAAAGGACTGCATGAACCAGGTCAAAGAGGACGCCGAGGTCGAGGTAACCCAGGCGTGGTAGTTGCTGGAGGAACACGGGGGAGAAATTGCGTTATTAGAACATAGAGATTTTAAGGAGGCCCAAATCTGGTGAGCTGGACCCCAGACCTGTGCACGGGTCATAGGTGTATTGACACGGATTTACTTAATAGAATGTGCTATTCATAATTAACACTCCATGTATTTGTATGAATAACCATTTTAAAGTATATTTTTGGAGACAGTAATACTGTGCACAATTATGTTATATAATTCGTAGTATGTACTATAAAGACTCATGCATGTGTTTATAATACAGTGCATTCTATGAATTATTGCGATAACACCTAGTGTGTACTATGTGAACTAATCATGTGGAGTCGTAGGGCATATGTTGGTGGGGAAAGGGAAATTAGGAGGATGTTCCCAGTTTGCATTGGCGCATTAAGAGCTTGGAAGAGGGACCCTAAGGACCTGGGAACAGACCTCTGAGTGCAGGTGGCTGCCCACGTGTGCCGATGTGTCTCAGAGTCGGGGCAGATCTGGAAACGCTGACCAGATGCTGCTGGCCAAGGACAGGTGCGTGGGGTAAAGGGCCCTTTTTTGTGGCAATACTGACAAGAACAGCAAACTGAAGGGGAAGGGACCGTCTTCTTCTGGTCTTCAGATCGTGGGTCTAACAAAGGGCCAGTTGGTGGAGGAGAAGCATAATTCTCCGAGTCTCGGACCACAGAGCGAAAGGTAGGAGGGCAGGTTTTGAGCTGCGATAATAGCCTAGTAGCTGACAAAACTGTGATGTGTGTGCAGTGGCTTCCTGCTTCGTAAAAGCCGCGCTTCGTTGCCACTTTTGCTATTGAACAAATCAGTGAATCCCAACAAGTGTCTATGATTGTGTATGTGGATTCAGCACCTACTGTATGTGAGGGAAAGGTTCTGAGTAAACGGAGTGATGAAGGCCGAGTTCTGACTCTGGGATTTCGGCTGACCTCACGGGTGCTCTGCTGGACAGCCCAGAACCGCCGTCCGCTGTGCTGAGCCGCGCCTGCCCTTCGCTCAGGAGCCTGCCCGCTGCTTTCTGCTCTGTGAGCCTTGTGCGCTTCTTGGGTGCAGGCAGCTGCGCATTCTGTGGTTTCATTTTGCATTTTTATTTATTTTTTATTTTTGAATTTATTGGGGTGACATTGGTTAATACAATTAAACAGGCTTCAGGTGTACAATTCTATAATACATCATCTCTGTATGGTATTATATATTCACCACTCACCACCCCAAGTGATTTCTCCTTCCGTCACCATTTATGCCCCTTCTCCCTCTTCCATGGCCCCCACCCCCTTTCCCTTGGGTCATCACCGTACTGTCGTCTGTGCATACGAGTTCTTTTCTTTGCTTAATCCCTTCACCTTTTTCACCGAGCCCCCCAACACCCTTGTTATTTTAAAGTATATTTAATTTCACATTAAATCAGCAGTAGCGAAAACAATTTAAATGCTTTTCATGTCCTAAAAGAAGTCATAAAAACACTGCAACTAAATGACAACTTAATAATGTGACATTTTATTTGCAAATCTCTCATTTCTCTGCGCTCATCTTAACACTGTCTCGGTTTTTTTTTTTTTTTTACTTTCCCCGGTGATTTCTCATCTTTAGCTTTAAAATGGAAAAGTGATTAAATATGTCAAAACAAATAACTCTGTGTTTTAGTTTTTCAAGGAAATTAAAATTTCATGGGCTTTTAAAGAGTCCTATGGAAACATCTGGTCGTAACCACATCAGCGTCTAATGGAACAAGGTACCACCAAGCTTAAAAGGCATTCTGTGTTTTTAGAAATCCATTTTGAACGATAGCTGAAAAAAAATTACGTTCGGCTCATCCCCAATAATGCTGCTTGTGACAGTGTTTCTTCGGAGGGTTTATTCCTGCACTGTGGGTTCCGTGCACAGCGGGCCCAGGTGCTGCGTGTGTTTGCAAAAAGAAGGGACTTTGCACCCCGCTTGGTTAAATCATGTCTTATGCTGCCAACCTGAGATGCAACAGAAGTAACCTACTCGTTAGTCATGAATAAGAAGGGACATTAAGTGGGGGTTTAATGTATTTAATGTAAGCATTCGGACATCTTAACATAAAATGTGGATGTTCGTGTCTCCAGGAGATTTTCCTTCCGTGTTACAAGGCGTGGACAGTGCCTGACTCTGTAGGAAAAGCTGAAGGAGGGAGTTCCCTGTCTATCATTCTCTCTTCCTGGGCGCGCTGGAGGGAACTGTGTCCTCGTCTCGAGGGGCTGCCGGAGGCCGCACACTGAGCAGTGCACTCAGAAAACACGGAGAGGAGTGAACCAGGCTCCCTAAGTTGAAAGAGTTTATGTTCTAAGAAAGGAAATGGATGGCTAGCCAAAAACTAGCATGAGTATAATAAGTAAATAAAGCCTACATGTTGTTTTGCGTGCAAATAGTAGTATACCTTGCTTTTCCAGTTGGGGCACTCACCGGAAATAGCTGCGGTCTGAGCAGTGAAGGAAAGGGCAGGGTTCTCAGTTAGGGCAGGGTGCAAGTTGGTCTGAGCAAAGGGCAGAGCGTTCACGAGGCATGAGACTGCACAGCATCTTCAAGGGACGTTTGGGGTGTCTGGAGCACATGCGTAACGCCGAAAGTAGTAGAGTTTTCTTAAATTTCATTCGAATTGGGGAGTCTGGCGCAGCCTTTGAGGGAACTCCGATTGCACTCTGTGGGTGGCTACTAGAAGTAGGGAAGTGAAAGACTCATATAATCCAATTTGCATTTCAGAAGTGTGATATTTGTGGGAATGTTTAACTCTTCCATTGGCAATTTTTAAAAGCTGCATTAGTGATTAAACTATCTACACATGAGTTTAGGGTTAGAATACAGGAAAGAAAGAAGTTGAGCATGTAGAAAGTCAGATAGGTCTATGTATCCGTGTTGCTCAAACTTTAATCACCTGAAGCCTTTTAAGAACAACCCATTTTTTTTTTAAATATTTTATTTATTTTTAGAGAGGGGAAGGGAGGGAGAAAGAGAGGGAGAGAAACAGCGATGTATGGTTGCCTCTCACATGGCCCTCACTGGGGACCTGGACCGCAACCCAGGCATGTGCCCTGACTGGGAATCGAACCGGGACCCTCTGGTTCCCAGCCCGCGCTCAATCCACTGAGCTACACCAGCCAGGGCAGAACAACCCATTTTAAGACACATAATGAACTGTACTCATTCTTCAATGCTGATTAACTATCTCACTCTTCATATTACTATTTTAAAGGATAGTAAAGTCGACACATGTTTCAGTTACAACCATGTATTCTAAAGGCCAGAATCAGCGCATGACAAGATTGACGGCAGTATGACATCGGACCGTCGTCACCCGCGCATCCGATGAGCGGTGCTGCAGACCTTGTGAGCGTGCGAGGGAGTCGTGTTGGCTCTATGTGCACACCAATCACACGTCCTTAGATAATACGAATCAAATATGTTCGGTGCAGAAGCTGTGACACAGAAATGACACAAGCTATCCGAAGGTTTTAGGCATTTGGCTTTAAGTAGCCGAGAGCATGCGATTTGTAAGACTAGCAACATCAGAGGTTTGCTTGGATGAGTTTAACTCCGTCTGGAGCTCTCCAGCCACTGCACCGCTATGACTGACAAATCGGTTTATCAATATCACAAGCAATTACAAGCCAAGATGGCTGTTCTCTGAAATATCACCATAAAACTGGGAAGTGTTTCCAGGGTAGTATCAATTGATACAAAAATGTCCAATGTAAGTTATATTAATGGATGTGCATCAATTATTACATCCAGGCCATTTCTCTCATTTATATTCATGTTTTTAGAAACCGAACTTGTTTGTTAAATTTTCAGAATGTGGAATAAAATGCCCTTGGCTCAGAGGAGAAGAAGGTTGGTGGGAGTTTATAATTGCCAAGGTTTTATCCAAGTAACAAACTGTCTTGATCAACGCTTCGGTCCCTGTCAAGGTTCTATTTTATTATAGCTCTGTTCTAATTCCTACCAATACCTACTTTTGTTAACTAAGATATATTCACTGAACACCAGCAACTTTTATTGCACACAGTGTGTCTACCATAGGAAATTTAGAGATCTTAAATCCTGAAAGAGTTCAGAATTTAATAAACAAGATATAAAGTCGTGGTATGATGCATTAAGTACTATAATATAAGTACACGCTTAAAAGAGGCAGCTAAATCTTGAGTGGGCTGGAGATTTAAGATCTATATATCATCTGTGTACACCTTTTTATATATTTTATAGATCTTTACAAGATCAATCTATCTATCTATGTATCTATCTGTCCACCTCCCTATCTAATGCTGAACCAAAATAATGTGCAAGCTGAGAGCAGCGGGAGGGAGGACGGGTAAGGGTGTCAGTGGGGAGTGAGTGCTCAGAGCCCAGGAGAAGGAGGAGGCATTGAATCCGGTGGGTGGCAGAGGGAGGGTGTGGTATACCCAGGACAATATTGCAAAGCGGGCCTGTCCTTTGAGTGCACGCACATACAAAAACATATATTGTTACACATAGGTAGCATATGTGTCTGTATGTGTACAAGGATCTGTGTGTCTGTTTACCACTATAGACTTGGGGCTGAGTGTCACGCTTGTCCCAGAGAGGGAACTCAGCAACCATCTGTTGGATGTTCTGGCGATTGTCCCAGGCTTTTCTCTCGGAGAGGCTTTTCGGAATGTCTGTTCTCTTGTTGCCAGTCTGGTTTAAAAGAAAACAGCTGGCACATCCTTTCCTATTTTCTATCACAGGAAACACCGCTTCTCGGCTGGAGTGTCTGCTGACCTCTTTATCCACATCCCCGTCCTCGGTCTGAGGAGGTTATTTCTGCCTCGCACACACTTGACGTCTTGTCCTGTGCATCTATCCATCCAAGAGGTCCCCTTCTTATACACGTGTGTAGATTTCATCCCAGCAGACCCATTCGAGGGGTTCTAATGAGTCCTTCTTTTTTTATATCAAGAGAAACTCTAATGCCAGTTCCCCTTTGTTATGAGTGATTTGCTTTGATCTTCTCTCTCCCTCCCAGAGAAAAAGGAGGAGAGCCAGGAGGGTTCATGTTAGATACACGAGAACATTTCAGCAGGGACTTGAACTTGCCCCGTAGCTGTGGCCAGAGCATTTGCTATGAGTGGAATCTTTTGCTCTTAAACAGATCAGCAACAAAAAAACATCTCCACTGTCTTGTCTCCTTAAAGCAAAAAACATCCTTGGCAATTCCTTGCCTGCCTTTCTGCACACCCGCAAACGTCGTCCTCTCTCTCAGTGGTAAAGGTTTATAAATGTTCTACTCTGCGCACGTGTGAACACTTCAGCCCGTCTACAGAATGACCCATTTATATTCTCCTGTAGCTTGATGTTTAGGTGAATCCACATACACTGTTTAATTTAGGCTTTAGATTATCTGTAGAGCTCATTTAGCAAAAGAAAAAAGTAATTTGTCTTTTAACTGTTATTATGCGTAATGTTATACAATACAAAATAGAAAGAGAAAAAAATCACTTTCTTTTCACGAGTTAATAGTTATTCTTGCTTCTTATCTGTTAAGAATTAGCCCATCCATCGACCATGGCCAAAGCAATCCAGCACCCCCATGTGTTGCACATGGGGGTACACAGGAGTAAACTTAGCAAATGAAAACGTCTTCTATGAATGTAATTTGCTAGACATCTTCAGCTATAAGAACACGCTCACGAAATACTCTCACAAAATACTTACTGTCCCACGTGACTTTTCTCTGTCTCCGCTCGTCCATTAGTGGGTTGCCTGACATGTCAAGTTTGGGAGCTGATGTAATAGTTAATAAGCTCCTTTAAATGATTATTCAGTTGTAGCACAAACATCTGACTTTGGCTCATGTATGTCTGCTGAGCTAAGCAGCATGAAAATGTGTGACTTTTAGGGAAAGGGCCACCCACCATCTCACTGAAGCGTATGTATTAATGATGTTTCTCTGCAGCCCTGTTGCATGAACTCAGAGACTTTCTATTCTCACTCACACGCCTTCACGTCAGCCGGGCTGGGCTCAGGTTTGCTCCCTGTGTGTCTGTCTCCTCTGGGCCTGGTGGGTGCCCAGGGTCTGCTTCCAGTCTGGCAAGGGAAGACACACAGTACCCTTAGCCAAATCTTGACACCACACTCATTACTGACAACTGAAAATAGGTGACGTGTGTTTATAGTGCATTGTTTTATTGTTTTAATGAATTTACAATATTTATAAATACTCTGACAGGTTTTATTAGTTACTTAACTGATTTCTCCTATGGAACGAATACCTTATGAACACTTCTTTATTATTCTGGCATACAATTATTGAGGCTTCCTGTTGCCACGGGATTTTCTTATATGAGTGTTTCATTATCCCAAGTGAAATGTATCTTACAACATTAGGGCAGGTCTTCTATGATATCTAAAAGAGTGCTTTTGCCCTGGCTGGTGTAGCTCAGTGGATTGAGCGTGGGCTGGGAACCAAAGGATCCCGGTTCAATTCTCACTCAGGGCACATGCCTGGGTTGCAGGCCAGGTCCCCAGCGAGGGCCATGTGAGAGGCAACCATACATTGCTGTTTCTCTCCCTCTCTGTCTCCCTCCCTTCCCCTCTCTCTAAAAATAAATAAATAAAATCTTTAAAAGAGTGCTTTGAACTTAGGTGAAGCAACGCCCCTCCAGGAATAATCCCAATATCAGTGTTTAGTTAAGTAAGGGTTTTATCAGCATGTGTGCTCCGAATGCGTAATGTAAACCACACTGAACAAAATGCAGGCGTTAACCATGCTGTGATAGAGAAATTACTTTGCTATTATGAACACTGCCCTTTATGCCGCTCCAGACATAATTTTGTCATCATTTGCTAACAAAATGCAGTCTATGGATGTGTGGCCTTAATGACAGGCACACGCATCCAGCTCGGGAAATGCCTGCGCCCGTGGGATTTCTAAATTGGACATCTTACCTGGCAGAACGGAGGAAGGGACGCGCACACACAGCCGCACACACACATCCTTTCCATCTCCTGTTCTTTAACAAAATTGTTTTAGCTTTTCCAAGTCAGACATTCTATTTTACAAGGTTGAATTTACAAAAGTAAGATGCTTTCTGAAGCTTCAAGATAAAGCAAAATGCAAGGGGAAAATGAAAACCTGTTCTGCTGTAGATCCCTGCACAACCAGACAGCTACATATTGACTTTTTCGGTAGCAGGCGTTTACGTGACAGGCGTTTCTGCCCGAACTGTTCCCCAGATGGAGCGGAGATTTTGTTCTCGGGTTCTCGGCGTGCTCAGATTGGAAAAGCAAAAGTGCAATTGCAAGAGAGCTTGTTCGTTTTCAATTTTTAGTAAGTTTAGGAAACAAAAGGAGACGGTCTGTAACTATTTCTTATATTTTCAAAGCCAGTTGTGATAGCTGTCATTGTTTCATAGGACTGAGTTTTCGAAGCAGGCCAGCAGAGGCTGCCTGTAGATTCACATCTGGTCTAGGCGGCTCCAGCTGAACGGAGACTTGTTTTATGGTAGATAAACCAAATAAAGTTAGTTAGGTTCTGGGCCACATGTGGCTCAAGAGGGCTTATAAAACCCACGGTTCCTATTGAAATGTGTTTTATCTTATTTTTAAACCCTCCTCACTAAAATAATAATTTTATTCTTTACTGTGAGGTACAGTTGAACATAATGTAGAATAATATTTAAATAAACGTCGCACTTCGGTTTAACGGATTTGTAGAGCTGGAAGAAAGTGCAGAGCTCTGTGGCCATCGCTCTTTGCTTTAAATATGAGAAAATTGAAGTCCAGAAAGGTTACAAGGTTAGTGTTCCTCGGTTTGCACTTGATTCTCTCACACTTGGAGATTCCAACTTTAATTTTGCTCTTCAGAGTGAAGGGTCACCATCAGGTTTTGGCAAAAATTGGTTCTTTTGTAGTTTTTACTTTGCTCCATGCTCCAAGCTGGCTCCTTTCTGCTTTGAGGATTTTAAGTGAAACCTAATACCTGATAAGAAAATTTGGTATTTTCAGAATAATTTTGCTTTCTATTCATAAGAAAGCAATTCCTTATACTTCTCATCTTATAACCTGAGGCTCTTGACATGGAAAAAGCAAATCTCCCTAGACAATTTATGGACTTAGCCATTCCAAGGCAACTGATGGAAGTGGAATTCCAACAATGATATTTTGGAAAAACTCCACAGGAGAATATGATATGGGCCCTGCTTAGGAAACAAACAAACAACAACAAAATTGCTGATCAAGTAGAACATCATTATTTTATAAGTAAAGGAACTAGGATTTACACAGCAAAATGGTTTGCCCAGGTTTTAAACAATTTTAATAGGGGTTTTAATACTACATCTAGAATTTTTCCACCACCACAGAGCTGGGGTTTTTTTCTTCTTCCCCCTCCCCAATCATCACTGGCTATAAGTAGATGGAACATAAGGAACCTGACATTTCCTTTCCTCAACCATTTTCATCTATACATCTTTGTCTTTTATGTAACTGGGCGATAGCATTAATTTTTGTTTTCCCCATATCTGGTATGCTTTCATACTCAAGAATCTTCATGTGTTTTACCAGGCTTCCCAGAAAAAAGGTGTAATAACATACTACCTCTGATGTTAAATGGTGACCTTTGTATGATGAAGTTGATTTTATCATTTGTGATCACTTTTAGTTTCTTGATTACGTGGTATGGTTATAACACTGACTTCAAACCCCTAAGTATATATGTGTAACTAGATTTAGAGATATATTTTAACATCATCTTATGAATGTCAAGTGTACACATTAAAAATGGTAGGAGTTATTGACATTATTTTAGCAGCTTTGTATATCACAGATTTTGAAACTGAAGAAGTTGCTATGGTAAATATAGTTTTTGTTCTAATTCACTCAGACATGAGAAAAGTTACTGATTGTCTGGTTTTCTCCTAAATTGGCTTTTGTATATCAGTATTTATAAATGAGATAAAGGTTATATTTGATTTAATTTCATTTTTAAAACATCTGAGCACTTTTATGCATTCCTGAAAGTGAGCAAAATTTGTTTGAAGATTTGAGAGATTTTAATATTTTTATTTTGAGAGTTCCTTTTTGAACCTTTTTCATTGCAAAAATATTAGAAAAATTTTGTATGTTCTATATCTAGGGCTAAGTCTTAGAAATTAGTGTATTTTGTTTTTCACAATTGTTCATGAGAAATTAATTTAAATGCAGTTGTCATCTTTCAACAGATTATTATAAACCAAATGCAGTACATTGTCAGCTAGTAGTTTGGTTCATTTCCTGTCCTTGGGTCTTCTGTAAATGCGATTCCAGTGAGGGAGAAGCGGAAGAATAACGAACATTCTATACCGTATGTGAGTATATGTAATGGTGATAGATCACACAGACAATGAGGCAAATCGGGGCCTTTAGCAGGGAAAAACAGTTTTATCAGTCTCGGATTCAACAATGCAAGTCATGTAAATCAAGTGGGATTCTTTTCACTCTTTTAAATAACTCCGCCAAGTATGCAGTACATAATGATCATGGAAAACCAGTCAAAGAAACATATAGGTGTTACTCTTCCGTATGTATGTATTATAGAGCTTTGGATTCCAGTTCATCTCTACAACTCTATTCAAACCATTTTGGCTTAAGAAAACTAATTGACTTGGAGTGGCTACATTTTTATTATTGAATCGCATGTCTTTGCCTAAATAAGAAGTTCTGGCTTCAAAAGAAGGAATGCTTAAGGAAGAATGATGAGCAAAGTTGCCTGCAAAGGAAATCAGAGCAGAGCAGCTACATCATTAAGTTTCAGCCACACAAATGAAGCAAGAGTGAAGCTCTATGCGCTAGGACAAACTCTGCTGAGTTACCAAAAGGCTCAGGGGTCAATTTGTTCACTCCTAACTAGTATCTTTAATTTAAAGGTACAGCATTTTTAAAACCTTAAATCATGTGGTTGGCTCAGTCTGGTTATAAGTACCATGAAAAATCTACTGCATGACTTTACTTCTGCCTTCTTCACCATGTATGTGCTGTGTCCTGGATCATCTTACATATCTAACAAGCCAGATGAGGGGTGTCTTTGCCCTCTGGGCTCTGTACAGAAATACCGTAGACTGGGTGGTTTACAAACCGTAGAAGCTCCTCTCTCACTGTTCTGGAGGCTGGATGTCTGAGACCAGATGCTGGCGTGGTCTGATTCTTGTGAAGAACCTCTTCCGGCTTGCAGACTGCCACCTTCTCGTTGTACCTTCACGTGCTGGAGAGCAGAGAGAGGAACCAAGCTCTCTTGTTACTCTTACAAGGGCACTGTTCCCATTTTTCTGTGAGTTCTACCCTGGTGATTCATTTAATCCTAATTACCTTCCATACACCCCTAGGGTTTCAACATACGACCTGGGGGAGAGACAGACATTCAGCGCGTAGCAAGGAGTTGAGAGCTTGGAATCATGGTCCCGCTGACTACCCAGTTTCTGATGAAAATAGTGTCAGGAAACTGAGTCAATAATTGTTCATTCTATTTGCCAGTTACCTATAAATTGGGTATGTCATCATGATCATGAAACCTAATAGTAAAATATATTCCTTGTGAAAAAAACGGGGAAGGCTGCAATTAAATAACTCAAAATGCTGTTCATTTAATACACATCTACTGAGTGTCTAGAATTTTTCACAACATTACACCAGACACCGTTGGAGATACAGGGGTGATTAACACGATGTTTCTGCCCTCTCTGGATATGATTCTGACTAATATTGGTTCATTTTAATTTCCACTTTTATTACCTTTCTTAATGATGCTATTCTCTGTTGGTGATTTTGAACATAAGCAGATTTTCCCAATGACTGCCTAATGTGTACCAATAATAGCTTTATTCTTTGTTCTATCTGTGTGAAGAGACAAAGGTTTATTCTTTCTTGACATTTATGACATCCCATGTACCTGCGCTTCATAAAAGGTTACCTAAATCAAATGTATTCCAAATAGGCAATATTTAACATTAAAAATGTCAAAGGAAGCAGGTAAGATCCTCCATAGGGCAACATGGAATTGATCGACTGAATAATAACTAGGGAATGATGAATTACAAATTTCTTTTAAATTTCAACCATTTGCTAATAAGTACGTTGATTCTAATACTCACTCTGTTACAGCCATAGCTGAAAGGTCTGTAGACACCTCAGTTTCCTAATGCCCCAAACTGAGTTTTCCTCCTTCCTTGAGAACAGCTCCTCTTTCTCTTCCTCCATTTTTCTTTGCCTCCCTAGTTCCCCCCATCTTAGTAGGGCAGTGTGTCCCCATCCACCCATCCCTTAGGCTGGAAATGCAGTCATCATCCTTGAGTTCCCCTTTTCTCACTGCCCATTCAACCAAGAGTCACGTGCAAGTCTTCATGATTCTCTCTCTTGACATGCTCTATAACCCAATAAGTTTCTCCGCCTTTACTGTGATACCCTATCTAGCTATCACGTGTGTTATTTGCATGATCATAGTTCATTCCCACCTATAAATGACTTCTAGCCTTTATTCTTGCTCCTGTAATGCTTTTGTAATTATTTCACACAACTGACAATGTAATCAATTTAACCTGCAAAGATGACCATATCATACCCTGCCCGATGCTTTGAAATATGCCAGCCCCCAACAGTTTGGGCTTTGGTACGTACACTGTGCTTCTTGCCAACCTGCCATAGCTCTTTGGTGCATCCGCCTGCTTCTGGTCTTCTTTGACTGACTCATCCTTTCAGGGTTGAGATAGCCCTCCTGTTTCTGGTGCACTTAGCACAGAGTTTTAATATCATGTGTTCATATCGCTGCTTTACCTATAATTTGATGGTAAGTCCATGAAGTGTTTAATGCTTGTTTGATGAATGACAAATGAACCTTGAATGCATTTAAGAAATTTAAAGCCCTGGCTGGTGTAGCTCAGTGGATTGAACATGGGCCTGTGAAGCAAAAGGTCACCAGTTTGATTCCCAGTCAGGGCACATGCCTGGGTTTCGGGCCAGGTCCCCAGTAGGGGGCACATGAGAGGCAACCACACATTGATGTTTCTCTCCCTCTCATTCTCCTTCCCTTCTCTCTAAAAATCAATAAATAAAATCTTTTTAAAAAATTTAAAATTTACAGTAGAGTAAGTGAGGATAATAGGCTGTTTATATTAGCTTACCTCATGAACAATTCTTTAAGACTTTTTGGAAGCTGGGTAGCCAGTGATTTGAAACTATATTGAGATTCCTAAGGGAAGACTTGTAAGTGAGTTAATATTAGATTTTTATCCTTAGCTGCCATGTAATAATAATTAATATAACCTTCTTGATGACTATCCGTGACATGAGAATTTCAGATTGTTGTTTTGGTGAATGAGCTGCATGGCTTGGTAAGCCTGAGACTGACTTGGGGCCGCTGTTTGCATAAGTCAAGTGCATCCAGATGAGATCGGGCACGTTCAGGGTGCTATGGCCGTAGACTCAAGTGCGTCCATCTCTCTGTCTTAACCAGATGCCGTTTTAACCATTTCCATCTCCGGCTCTTCCCATCTTCCAGTAAAGTATCTATGAAGTACCTGGGGAAAAAAAGCTGAAGATCATAGTGAGACATTGAATTAGAACTGTCTTAGACTCTCTTGGTTGGAAGGAATTTCATTACCAATTAACCTTTTAAAAACAAATGGGAATGATCCATGATGTTTCTGCCAGTAACGGGCTTGGCATGGGCACCTGAAAGTAGAAGAAAGAGTGTTTGTATGTCTTCTGCATTCCCCTCGTTCAGAAATGCTTAGTGAGTTGCAATGTGGGTGATATAGTCAATAATGATGAAATAACTGGATATGGGGCCAGGTGGGTACTTGGGGCAGCAGAGGGTGGGGGGGGACACTCTATAGAGTGCATGGTTTTCCCACCACTTTGCTGTACATTTGGAGCTGGTGCAGAATGGTATTAAATGCAAACTGAGGTTGAAAAATAATTCTTAGCCTGTACCAACCATCAGACTAAACAGGCATTGACTTGGTGGAGGCTGACTTTCCCTAGTAGCCAGAGTGATGTCTCCAACCCCCCAGTAGTACCTGCTTCCAGTTTCCATTCAGAGATCATACCAATAACTGGGAGGAAATGAGGATGGGGATGTGACAGGTGACACTGCCTCCTGGGAATCCAGGGGCCTCCAGACATGTGTCTGTTGACCACAGTGGGCACTGGCGGGGTTTGGAGGGCTGGTAACCCTCCACAGTGACTGTTTCTGTTCCTAAGCACCATCACAGGGTCGGGCCGTGAGTGCGGGGGCAGAAAGTGCATTGTAGATACAGTTCAGTTACCAGTAAATAACATGGGATTGCATAGCTCACTCTCTAATTCAAGACATTACTAATATCACAGAGAACTGATTAAGCCAAAAAGGAGGGCAAGCCCTCTGCACTCCTACCTCGGAACTATGTCCTCAAAAATGTCTTATCAGCACAAAAAACCCCAAGGAATGACAGTATATCCCGCTAATAACCACATTCGTTGTATTAATGACATCATATTCCAGTCATTCTGACTTGGACACTTTTTTAGCTTTAATTTTTTTCCAACAAAAGTTAAGTTATTTGTTAAATCCTTTCCAGATTCCCTTACATGTAGAGCTGCCTATCCCATGTCCACCAGCACCGTCTGAGTCCTTCTGCCCTCTTAACAGAAGGAGCAACGCAGCTTCCAGAATGCGACCTCTGACCCAGACATCCATTACTTTGAAGCCCTTGTAAATGGCCTCATTAATAGTCATAAAGCACAGCTCTTGTCATGTCGCTCCTGCTTATGCTTTCCAGAACATCTCCATTGCAGATATGGAGCAGCCTGAATTACTCACCCAACCTGTATTTTGTTTTGATTCTTCTGTTCAATGCAAATGGGACCACGACTTGCAAAGCAGCCCTGTAAAATCCAGGAAGAGCCAGCATCCGCATAAATGATGCACGTGCCCTGGGTGATGTCACTGCTGTGCTCACTCTGTAGCACTTGTCAGATATTTAGACTCTGGATCATTTTTGTCCGTATAAAGACTCTGGATTGCCAGTCATTCACCATCAAGATTAAGAAAAGAAAGAAATACTTATTAATTTATGAGAGAAATAAAAATAGATAAATACTGTATATGCTATATCCTTTGGACTACTCCTTCACAGTATCAGAAGCATTCTAATGAGTATAAATTTAACACAGGTCATCGTAAAGAAGCAGTAATGATGAAAGTCATCAGAGGTCCCTCAAATTCAAGTTGAAACAGTAGTCACATTAACAGCATTGCCAATTCCATCACAATGAGGAAACGTCCCAGAGACCGTTTAATGCGTAAATTCCCTCTGTAGAGAATTGGACAGACAAGAACATGTGTTGAACCAGTCTTCAGTGGAAAGAAGCCACGTTGCTGGGTGGCACTGGGAGGCATAGAGAGATTAACTGCTGAACTTTGTTAGCTCTGTACAGAGAAGTTAAGTGTTAATTCCAGGATCTATTGGTCTTAAAGCATCCAGGATTCAGCCTTCCGAGAGCAAAGAGTTTGTCTGGCCAGTTCCACCTCATGGAAACGTGGCCCTTCTGTGGTCCGCTCCCACCCAATCCACCCATCCTTCAAACTGTACCCTTATACACCCCCTGGACTATTCTGACCTGGAGTACTTCCTCTGTTGGATGTTATCACTCATTTTTGTTTTAAACTATTTGTCTGTGTCTTATACATATTTTCACATATTTTTATCAGTTGATCCCTCTTTCATTGCACATCCTGGATCCTTTCCCCCACCACAAAAGAGGTGAAATGTAACTTCAGAGGGGGAGGAAAGGCATAGCGAAGGAAATTGCTAGTATGCCTGGAGCTGGCGCTGAGCTGCACCTGTCTCATCGCAGACGTGAATCCAGGAGGGAGGGAGCAGGAACAGCGCCCTTCATTTTGGATGAACTCCTTGAGCATCCTTGCAGGAACAGCAAGGAATGTTTTGAATTCCTTGGTGTCTGTGTTCATTACATGTCTCAGGAGATAAAACGGCATGAGTCTGTACAGTCACAGCTAATAAAACGAGCTCTCTTACAGTCTGTAGACAACATCAATATTGTTTGTCAAACCTCTGTCCAACTTTCCCCAGCCTCCTTTCACAGGTCAACCAGGATGATGGGAACACCTGGATCAATAACAGATCAAATACATCCTAGTATCAGAGGTTACTTGGCGTGGACAGAGAGTCTTTAGGCACCTCCTTCAGATGAAATTCTACAATCTTTTCCTATGGCTGCTCTGAACCTTTAGCAGAAGTTCCACACTCATACTGATAACTAAATCTGATAGGAGCCTCTTACTCTGCAGGTACGATTCCATTTAATAAGAACCTTTCTGAAGACACTCGGCTGAGGTCAGAGAGCGTACCCTAGATCAACTTCAGGACATAACTGAGTCGGAAGTGAAGGTCTGTTCACCTCACTTGGAAATGGAGTCATTTCACAATATAAAAGGACGATTAAATTAGCACCTCAGCGATGCCTATCCTCAGTGTCGTTGTAATTATTTTAATTAATCATCAAACTTTTATGGAGCACTTAAAATAGATCAGAATGGTGCTACATTGATGCTAGAACAACTTCTTAAATAAAATTCTTACAAATAAAAAATTTGTAATAGGTATAGCATTTTTGTGCCTTCTCCCTTTCCCAGGCTTGCCATTGAACCAGACAGTGGTATGAAGTGAACATCACAGATCATAATATATAGTTTACAATAAATGAACAACGTATAACTTATCATGCACGTGCTCATCTATAAACTTGCCTGAGAATTAGATTCTTTTCTATTTTCACCTCAATCCAATCTTTGATGTCATTCAGCTCCTTAGAGACCATAACTTCCTTAATCCTAACGAAGACAACAAGCACTTTCCAATCCTTCTGGTTCCTGATAACTTGGGAATATACACTCTTCTTAAACTTTAAGATGTTCTCCTACCCTCATGGGAAAAAGGTACTCAATCTCATTGTTTTTCTCTTCGATCTCAAATGTGTAGAGTACTACACAGACCAGCTGTTTGCTGACAGGGTGAGTCGATTTCCACTCTCAGCGTGTTTGGGACATCAGAAGGTGAAAACCCAGGTTAGGTATAAGGGCAGGCTAGTGTGCACAGTTGTTGCTTCAACTTACTCATTGCCTTTCTACCATAACAAACCGAAAGTACCTTATGTCTAGACTCTGCTACTCTGGTCACCTATCTGATTATAAAGCTTTGCATGTAAGGAGTGCCTGATTTTTTCATACCTTTCAATTACCTCCATGGTAGACAGAGTGATTCCCCTCCCCCCAAAGATGTCCACAGCCTGATCCCCGGAACCTGCGAAGGTGTTGCCTCCCATGGGTCCTGGGACACAGTCTGTGTAGGCTTCCCAGCCTCAGCCTCACCTGGGAGAGATGATGCTCAGGCTGATCACACAGAAATGACCAAGCACATTGCAAAGACTGAAAATGGGTGAGCCCTGCACGGGGTGGGCCCAACTGGAAATAAGTCATTATAAAAGACAAGAACTGCCATAATGTTGCTTCCTCCAGGAAGATTCATCTGGAGACAGAGTGAAAGCATCTGGACTGGGCGAGGCAGGTGGCACAGAGACGACAGACAGGAGATAAGAAACCATGCGTGTCTGCAGTGCATGTGGTAGAGTGAAGGGAGGGAATAGAGAGCATTATAGTGAACATAGTCCGTTCTTCTAGAACATGCCGGGGGTGGCTCGGAACATACTTGTATCATTAGAAATCAAGTAGATGTATTCTTTCACTGGAAACAAATTTTCATGCCTTAAACTTGTTAAAGCAAAAAGTTTTAAAACTTCTACCATGTTTAGAGAATGTAAATTTCTGTGCCTCTTTCCACACTAAACAATAGAGGGTTAAGGAAATTTAAAAAAAATAGTTGCAAATTTTCAAAAGCCATTATTGATATTTACTGAGGAAGAGAATTTAATAACATTGAGAAGTGCTTCTAAAAGGAAAGGTGAACATTTTTTTCAGCAGGTAAAGTACAAAGGGATTTGGATGATATGCAGTTTATTTATTTCCTTAAGAACACAACAGTGTACAGTGTCATGTTATAAAGTTGTACACCTGAAACTTACAGAATGTTATCAATCAGTGTGACCCCAATGCATTTAATCAAAAAGAACATCATCAGAATGATCTTTTTACTCTCTGAGTTGTCAGAATATCAGGAAGGTTTTTCTATTCCATCCTTTCAGAAAATGTTATAAAATGCTCTGAGGCTCATTTTTATAGAAGGACTTAAAGTTACAAGTCAAATGTAGCTCTTCTCATCATTCCTGAGGCTGAATATGCTCACACGTCACTTCCACATTAAACAGGAGAAATAAGTACAAAGGCAAAGCACTCCGGCTCAGCAAAGCCGTTACTGCCCATTAGCCGGCATTGCTCAGCTGTGATAGTGCCGCCTATTAACTAATAAGGAGCAAAAAATCAATATTAACCTTCTCTTTTTTCTTGGTAAATATGTTTTAGAGTCCTTGTGTTAATTTGTCATTTTCAAATTACCATTTTACTAAATTTCATTAGAGATGCTAGAGTAATTATATTACTGAAAAAAGGTATATTCATGCAGCATATTATTTGCAAAAAGAAAAATAACATCTTCATCAACCATACACTAAGCACATTAGTTTCATTTTTTTAACCTTGTTAGTCAATTTGTAGTCCTTTTCCAATGTTAAACTTTCCATAATTAGTTTCTGTTCTTTACTAAACTCTATGATTGCCTTAGATTAAAATTTAAGTGTCTGTTTTGGGGTATCTTTTTGTGGCTCTAGGACAGGATTGTTTGTTAATCTTAAATTTATTTTTCTTGGATGGCATTTTTTCCTGCTCTGTTCCTCAACTTTATTATTTATGGAATAAAATAGGCCACTTCCATTGTACAATGTCATAATCCATTTTTCCTGGACCTTAGTACTTCATTTTCTATATAACAGGGTGGAAATAATTTTAGTGTTTGTGAAAGTGATATGTATTCAGTACATATGAATGGAAATTTAACTTAAACATAGTCATTCTTATTCTTAGGAATACTTATGTTATTCAGTCAGTAACTATGACTATTAAGTCACCCAATGGTATTTAAAAATAAATTCAATAGAATTGACAGAGTCAAGATAGCAGAAAAGGCAAATCCTAAACTCATCACTTCTCACGACCATGTCAAAAGGTGGAACGTAAGGCGGAACAGCCATTACTGCAAGCCACCTGCGAACTACCTGAACAGAATGAGAGGAAGACACACTGAGACAGACATGAGGGCAGACATTCAGCTGGGCCAGGTCCCATGCCCACAGTGTGGCAATTAATAAACTGGGGGAATATCTGAGCTGTAAGGATTCCCTCTGAGCAGTAAAGGAATCCGAGACCTACCTACCCCAGCCTTCCTAGCCTTAGGCACCAATGCCAGGAAGCGGAGTCCTCATGACACCTGGCTTGGAGCAAGCAGGGGCAAGACGGGACCCACACTGGGACCGCTCTCAAGAGGCTCTAGACCCAGAGCACCCCTCAGCCAGCCTCACCCTGCACCAGGGCTCCACCCAAGCAGCTCCACCACAAACACACCTGATGGTCGGCTTCAGCCGACACCAGAACCGACACTAAAGTGAACCCTGCTGCCCTATGCAATCGCTCATCTGCAGTTACTGCGGCCAGTCCTCACGGCCCTTTGGCTTGAGGCCCAAACTCACCTGCCAGTGTGCTTGCAGCAATTGCAGCCCAACTGCAACAGGAGGGCACACGCAGCCAACACAGGGATACCCGTCTCCGGTGACCAGGGGACTCTGCCACCAGGCCTCACAGGATACCTTCTACATAAGGCCACTCTTTCAAGACAGGGCAGTGTAGCAGATCTATCTAAACTATGCAGAAACAAGAACAAGTGGCAGCCACACTTAGGAAACAGAGGGATTTATTCCAAATGAAAGAACAGGACAAAACTCCAGAAAAAAGAATTAAACAGATACAAGCAAGCAAGCACAGGAAGGA
Source organism: Micronycteris hirsuta (assembly GCA_004026765.1). Classification (NCBI taxonomy): domain Eukaryota; kingdom Metazoa; phylum Chordata; class Mammalia; order Chiroptera; family Phyllostomidae; genus Micronycteris; species Micronycteris hirsuta. The sequence goes on along the minus strand of PVJI01007835.1, from coordinate 44,558 downwards.
TTCAGGACAATGATTATACAGAGATTCAGGAACTTAAGAAGGAGTAGATGAACTCAGAATGCCAACAGAGAGACAGAAAATATAAAAAAGAACCAATCAGAACTTAAGAATACAATAACTGAAATGAAAAAAGTGGACAAGAAGGAATCCATAGCAGATTAGATGATACAGAAGAATGAATCAGCAAGCAGAAGACAAGGAGTAGAGATCACTCAATCATAACAGCAAACAAAAAGCAAAAAATTAAATGAGGATAGTTTAAGGGACCTCTGGGGCAACATCAAGTGTACCAGTATTTCCAGGAGCCCTGGGTGGTGTGGCTCAGTGGATTGAGCACAGGCTGTGAACCAAAGGGTCGCCGGTTCAATTCCCAGTCAGGGCACATGCCTGGGTTGTGGGCCAGGTCCCCAATAGGGGGCGTGTGAGAGGCAACCATACATTGATGTTTCTCTCCCTCTTTCTTCCTCCCTTACCCTCTTTCTAAAACTAAATAATTAAAATCTTTAAAAAAAAGGATACATGCATGAAAATGTAAAATATTGTATGATGGCAAAGCCATAAACGTGGGGTGAGTAAAAACTATAGTACTTTTAGAATGCATTGAAACTCAAATGACTATCAACTTAAAATAGACTACTGTAAACATAGCTTGGGATGGAATAACTTCATGGTAACCAAACCAAAAATGTATAGTAGATATACCAAAAAAAGAGGGGGAGAAAAATCAAAACAAACTACTATAGAAGTCATCAATGTACAAGAAAGGAAAGCAAAAGAAGAAAGGAACAGAGAACCAGAAAACAATTTAAAAATGGCAGTAGCTACATAACTATCAATAATTACCCTAAATGAAAGTAGATTAGGTGCTCCAATCAAAGGAAAGGGTCTGAAGGGATAAGACCGGTGCATATGCTGCCTACAAGAGACTTGCTTCAGAGTGAAAGACACACAAAAACTGAAAGTAAAGGGATAGAAAAAGATATTTTATGCAAATAGAGACCAAAAAGAGCTAGAATAGCCATAGTTATGTCAGACGGACCAGGTTTTAAAGCAGAAGCTGTAACAAGTCCCAAAGAAGGATAGAAAATGATCAAGGGATCAATACAAGAGTATCTAACTTATCAGCATATATGCACCCAACACAGAAGCCCCTAAATCCACCAAGCAAATATTAACATATAGAGGGAGAGATGGGCAGTTACAGAATAATAGTAGGGAACTTTAACACCCTGCTCACATCACTGGATAAATCGAGATGGAAAATCAACAAGGAAATAGTGGCCTTAAACAACATGTGACATCAGATAGACTTAAGAGATATTGAATGACAGTCCCCAAACGGCATAATGCACATTCTTTTTGAGTGCACATGGAACATTTTCCAGGGCAGACCATGTGTTAGATCACAAAACAAGCCTCCATAAACTGAACAAGATTGAAATCCTCTCAAGCTATGATCACAAAGATATGAACCTAGAAATCAATAGCAAGAAGAAAACAGAAAGAAAATACACTCTGAGGGTAAAGAACATGCTATGAAACCCTCAGTGGATTAATGAGGAAGTCAAGGAGGAAACAAAGATATCATCAGTCAAATGAAAATGGAAACACAATGACCCATAATCTCCAGGACACAGCAAAAGCACTTTAAGAGGGACATTCACAGTGACAGAGTCTACCTCAAGAAATAAGAAAAGTCTCAAAAAAAAAATCTAATCTTACACACTAGAAAAAGAACAAACAAAGCCCAGAGTAAGTAGATGGAAGGAAATAATAAAGATCAGAGCAGAAATAAATGAAAGAGACAAAAAAATAGAAAAGATCAATGAAATTAAACTAGTTCTTTAAAAGATAAACACAATTAGTAAATCCTTAGCTAGACTCATCAAGAATAAAAGAGAGGATCCACGTAAATAAAAACTAGAGAGGAGAAGTGACAACTGACACCTAGAAATACAAAAGATTGTAAGGAAATACTAGAAAGAAGTGCATACCAATAAATTGGACAACCTGGAAGAAATGGACAAATTCCTAGAAACATAAAGTCTCCCAAGACTCAGTTAGGAAGAAACAGAAAATCTCAACAGACCAGTTACAAGTAATGAAATTGAATCAGTAATCAAAAAAACTCTGAACAAGCAAAAGCCCTGGACCAGAGGGATACATAGGTGAATTCTAGTACCCATTCAAAGAACTAATACCTATTCTTCTGTAACTATTTCAAAAGATTGAGGAGGGAGAGCATCCAAACTCAATGTAGAAGGCCACCGTTAGCCTGATACCAAAACCAAACAAAGACACAACAAAATAAAATGATAGGCTAACATCTCTGATGAGCATATATTAAAAAAAAAAACACCTCAATAAAATATTACCAAACTGAATTCAGCAATACATTAAAAAGGTCATGCACCATGATCAAGTGGGATTTAGTCCAGGCTTACAAGGTTGATTCAATATCCACAAATCAGTCGACATGAGACAGCATGTGAGTGAAATAAAGAATAAAAATTATATAGTCATATCAATAGATGGCCAGAAAGCATTTGACAAAATTTAACATCCAATTACAATTAAAAAAAGACCATCAAAGTGGGACTAGAGCATAGGTGGCAGACACGAGGCCCAAGGGCCACATACGGCTCTCCCCCTTGTTTTATCTGGCCCGGCACCTTGTTCCTACCAGGCGGCAGCACCGAGCTCCTTGCCCCTAGTTAAGGAGTAGTTACATTTAGACAGTCCTAAAATGATACTTGGCCCTTTAAAGGCAACCGTGAGGCTGATGTGGCCCCCGATGAACATGAGTTTGACACCCCTGGGCTACAGAGAACATGCCTCAATGTAATAAAAGCTGTATGTGCAAAACCCACAGCAAAATTATATCCAACAGTGAAGAGAAAAAAGCTTTTTTTTCTAAAATCATGAACAACATGGATTCTCCTTCTTACTACTTGTATTCAACACAGGATTGCAAGTCTTAGCTAGTGTAATCAGACAAGACAGGGAAACAAAAGGTATCCAAATTGGAAGGAAAAATGGAAACTGCCACTATTTGCAGATGACATGATACCATAGATAGAAATTCCTAAATATGCCATGAAAAAAACTATTAGAACTGATAAATGAGTGCAGTGAAGGTGTAGGATACAAACTTAATGTTTAGAAATAGGTTGTGGTTTTGTACACTAATTATAAACTATTAGAGAAATTAAGAAAACAATCCCATTTATGATCACCCCAGAAAGAATAAAATACCTAGAAATAAGTTTAACCAAGGAAGTAAAAGATTTGTACTGTGAAAACGATGCAGCATTGATTGGAGACATTGTAAAAGACATAAATAAATGGAAGAATACACAGTGTTTATGGATTGGAAGAATTATTATTGTTAAAATGCCCATATTACCCAAAGCAATCTACAGATTCAGTGCAATGCCTATCAAATTTCCAATGGCATTTTTTACCTAAGTAGAACAAGTAACCCTAAAATTTATATGGAACCACAAAAGACCACAAATAGCTAGTCTTGAGAAAGAAAAACAAAGTTGGAGGTATCACACTACCTTTTTTCAAACTATACTGCAAAGCTGTAATAATCAAAACAACGTGATACTGGCATAAAAACAGACAAATAGATTCATGAAACAGCATAGAGAGGCTAGAAATAAACCCCCCCTTATTTGCTCAATTAAGCTATGACAAAGGAAGCAAGAATATACAATGGGGTAAAGACCGTCTGTTAAATAATCTAAGACTGTCTCTTAGTTTTGGAAAAACTAAACAAATACATGCAAAAAAAAAAAAAAAAAAAAAGAAAGAAAGAAACCAGACCACGTTGTGTACCATACACAACAATTAAAAATAGATGAGTGACCTAAAACTCCTCAATGTAAACACAGACAGGCAGAAAACTTTTGACATTTGCCTTAGCAATATTTTTTGGATATTTCTCCTAGAATGAAGATAACAAAAGCAAAAAATAAGCAAATGGGATGACATCAAACTTATCATTTGTGACAATAGGGATGAACCTGGATGGTATTATGCTGAGTGAAATACCTAAGGCAAGGATAAATATGACATAATTTCCTTCGTATGTGGAATATAAAAATATCAAGTAAATGAAAAAACAAAACAGAAACAAACTTCCACAGAAAGCAGGCTGGTGCTTGCCAGATGGGAGGATGGATAAAAGGTGAAAGGCATTAGTAAGTGCAAACTGCCAGTTAAATTAGTCACGGAGATAGAATGCACAGCCTAAGGAATAGAGTCAATAATGTCATCATAACTGTGTATTTGGCCAGATGGTTATTACCCTGGTGGTGATTACGTTGTAAGGTTTATAAATGTCTAATCAATATGCTATACACTGAAACTAATGGACTATTGTATGTCAACTATAAAAAGTAAATTAGAAGCCATAAATGGTTTATCTTAATTTTGTTTTATCACTGGAATTTTTTGGAAAGACACAAGCATTTGTGTTCATGTGTTATCTATGCATAGTTACTCTAAGTAGCTACAACTTTAGAACAAACGTGAATCAAGTTCAAACTCTAACAGTGGTTAAGGACTGTCAATATGTAGGATCCCCGCCCCCCAAAAAAGAGAAACATTTAACATTACATTGAAAGGAATTCTTAAAATGCATTTTTTATTTTATGTCAAGATTCCACCTTGGATATTCTAATTAAAGTCACCAATAATGTCATGAAAACCTAAGCAGAAACAGGCATTGGCTAGCAGCTAAGAAAAGAGATTAATCCTAAAACAGGAATATCTTCAAGCAGCCCACAGTGGATAAAGCCTAATTAAGGTTTATAATTAGAAAGTTAAATTATGCAGCAAATCTCAGACTTGGAAGGGCCCTTTATACAATGAAGTCCAACCACTCCATGATACAGATGCTCAACCTTGACTTCATTTTCATTGGCTGTCTATCTCTACATGCCAGTACTGTTCGTTGGCATGTCCAGCCAATTTGTTAAGTAAAACTATTGTATTTGAGACGTGTTCAGTAAGAGATTAAACTGCTGTATATTAAAGAGGAATACAAGGGCACTTTTCCTCTCTCCCCAGGTTTTCTTGACTTGAATGAAGTTTGATGTAGGATGATCAGTAGTACGGGCTTTGGTGACACTTGTGCATCAATTGACATCCCTTCTCTGCCACGTGCCAACTCTGTAGGTAGGCTGCGTGGTCCCTGACCTGAGTTGTAGCATGGGAACCATAGGCTCTGCCTCAGAGAATTGTTACTGTCTCTCCTGGTGGCTGGAAGGTGGTACTTGCCCAGTAAAGAAGTGGCTATATTATTAATTTTTTATCCCCATATCAAGCCAAACAGAAAGTCAATATCTGACAGTAATTATCAGTGATGTGTTGGTCTACTATACATTAAGAGAATTTGTAGGCTTTTTCCAAAACTGTACGCTTCCAATCCATCACAGGAGTGTCATATATTGCAAGAAACTAAAGTAAGGATATTTATCCATTTGATCATTCAAGGATGAAATAGTGAGTAAACTTCCAGAATGTGCATTGACGAGCCCAAGTTCCTGAAGAATGGGCTTGGGGATTCCTTCTGTCTTTAAAGCTCCTACCTTCTTTGTCTCAGAGACAGATGGGAGCTGCTCAGAGATGCGTAGTAATCACCTCACTCCTACCTGGTCACTGCAAGGCGGGGGCAAGTGTGTCTCTAAAGATGCCCGATCTCTCCCAAGGCTGCACTTTTTCTGAGTTTTCCAGCTCCTGAGCCCTGTCCTTGTTGACTATCTGCATGAGTTTTCTCTTGCTTGAAACCAAAGTGTCTTATCTGATGCAGATCGGAAAGTCTCCAAATTGAGAGTCAAGGCCCTTTTGACCTATTTCTGGATGATATAAAATGTACAAATGGTAGTGAAATCCTCTTTAAGGCAGGGGCCAGGGAAATAATAAAGTGACCAAAGCAGACTGAAGACAGCCTACTACCCCCAAAGGGGGATATGGGGCGGGGGGGCTTCAGGCACAAAACCTCTTGGTGAGTTCATAAAAGACCATCGTCCCCCAATGGGTTTCATGAGATGTGATAGCAGCTACAGAGAACAGAGGTGTATCCTGTCGCCGTGGTCCAATTCTTTGTTCCTTCCTCCTTATGGAGCCATATCGGTTTACTCTTGGATTTACTATGTTTGGTCCGACACTTGGGCTCAGGTGCCCAGACACACGGAATGCAGTCAGATTATGGAATTGGCTTCCTAGGTTCAGTGACCCACTGTTTTTCTTAAATAACATTGTTCATGCAAAGTACACACGTACAAGATTACGCTTTAATCCTGGTGTAGCGTGTACTTTTTTCACCTAATGTAAATAGTTGATAACTATTTTGGTACTTAAGACAAAGAATGGAAGCTTTGCTACAAAGAGAAAGTTTTGTGTTAGTTGGTAGTGGGGGAAAAGGCCGGTACTGAAAATATGTACACAGAGAGTTTTGACCAGGGATTCTCTTACCAAAACATTGACCTTGGGCAAGTTGCTTAACCTCCCTTAGACTAGTTTCTCATTAAAAAAAAAAAAAAAAGGAGGTGATGTCTATATTACAGCACTTATTAATAAGAACTGAATAAGAAGTGCCTGGTTGGTGTAGCTCAGTGGATTGAGTGCGGGTTGGGAACCAGAGGGTCCTGGTTCGATTCCCAGTCGGGGCACATGCCTGGGTTGCGAGCCAGGTCCCCAGTGAGGGCCATGTGAGAGGCAACCATACATTGCTCTTTCTCCTTCCCTTCTCCTCTGTCTGAAAATAAATAAATAAATAAATCTTTAAAAGAACTGAATAAGAAGTATCTAAAGTTCACTTGCTTAAGCATCCAGAGCATTCTAAATAGAATATGTCTTAACCAACAAATGGATAAAAGAGGAAATCAAAGGGGAAATAAAAAGTATCTTGAGAAAAACCAAACAGAAACATAACGTATCAAAAATTATGGGATGCAGCAAAAGCCGTTCTAAGAGGGAGGGTCATAGCACTACATATCCAAGTTAAGAAACAAGAGATATCTCAAACAACTAACTCTCCACCTTAAGGAACTTGAAAAAAAGAACAAATAAAGACCAAAGGTCCAAGAAAGAAGGAAATGATAGTAAAATGACAGCAGAAATAGGCCACAGAAGACTAGCACACAAATAATGTTATACTCGGCGGTGAAAGGTTGACTGCTTTTCCTTTAAGATCAGGAACAAGACAAGGGTCCCCGCTCTCCCATTTCTATTTAACATGGCACTGGGGGTCCTAGCCAGAGCAGTCAGACGAGAAACAGAAGTGAAGACATCAGAATTAGAAACGAAGGAGTAAAATTGTCTCTATTTGCAAATACGATCTATATATAAAAACTCCTAAAGACTCCAGCCCAAATCTGTTACATATGGTCAATATATTCAGTACAGTTGCAGGATACAAAGTTACATTAAAAAATCAGTATTGTTTTTGTACACTAACAGTGAATTACTGAAGAAGAAATAAATACAATTGTCCCATTTATTAAAGCATTAAAAACAATAAAACACTAAGGAATAAATTTAACCAAGGAGGCAAAAGCTCAAACTATGAAACACTGATTAAAGAAAGAGAGAGGGAGGGAGGGAGGACGGAGAAAAAAAAGGAAAAATAGAATGGGACCCTGTGTTCATGGATTGGAGGAACTAATATTGTTAAAATGTCCATGCTACTGAAGGCCAGCATTTATTATATTAGTAGAAAAAACACTCCTAAGATTTACACAGGACCACAAAAAACGCCAAATAACCAAGATAATCCTGAGAAAGAAGAACAAATGGGCAAACATCACTTTCCAATTTCGTGCTATATTATAAAACTATTGTAATCAAAACTCTTTGGTACTGGCATAAAGCAGACAAAAAGACCAATGGAGCAGAACTGAGAGTCCAGAAAGAAATCCATACGTATAAGGTCAACCTATATTAGACAAGGGGATCAAGAATATTCAGTGGAGAAAAGCCAGTCTTTTCAACAAGTGGTGCTGAGAAAACTGGATATTCACACGTTAACAAAAGAAACTAGACCCCTATTTGCACCACTCACATAGATTAACTCAAATATATTAAAGATTTAAAAGTAAGGCCTGAAACCTTTAGGCTCCCGAAAGAAAAACAGGACTAAAAGCTCCTTGAAATGGAGCTCATGAGTAACTTTTTGGGAACGACACCTAAAGCAGAAACAACAGAATAAAAAATAAGGTGAAAGACAAATACTGCATGATCGCACCTATAAGTGGAACCTAATCAACAAAACAAACAAACCAGCAAAATAGACCAGAGACATGGAAATGAAGAACAAGCTGACAGTGACCAGAGGGGAAGTGGGAGGGGGATCAAGGGGTGAAAAGGGGAAGGGTCAAGTCCAAGACTGTGTATAAAGGACCCATGGACAGGACAATGGGGGCAAGATTGAAAGTGGAAGGTAGGGGGTGGGTAGGGCAGGGGAGAGTAATGGAGGGGGTAAATGGGCACATCTGTAATTGAACAACAATTAAAAACATTAAAAAAAAATAAAGCAGATGACATCAAATTTAAAAGCTCTGCCCAGTAAACGAAATGATTAACAAAACTAAAAGACAACATATGGGCTGGGAAAAAATGTTTGGAAACCGTGTATCTCGCAAGGGGTCCACAGTCAAACTTGTGTACTAGAAACAAGAAGAATGGTTTATGGCGACCATTCATTTTTGTTCACGAAAGGAGAGGCAGAATTAGTCTCCCTAGTTACATCATGATATAAAGCAATTTAAAGGAGTCATTACTTCTATGACTTACTTCATTTAAGGGGTCCAGATACGTTCCTGGGAAGCTGGAAGATGGAACATCGAATATGATAACTGGTTTTCTTGATGGGCTCCTGGAGCAAAATAGAAAACGGCAGCAAGGGCACTCATGTCCCATTGCGTTCCTTCAGGTATCCTGTGAAATGGGAGGAAGTTTCTCGGCGAACAGAGTGTGTTACAACTTTCTTAATATGAGAATGGCCCCGTGAGAAATCGTCATCAGTTGTTCTTTGAGTCATTGTCGCATATCATCTGCTTCTAATTTCCATAGCAGCGAACACTGAATGCGATGTTACCCTCTTAGCCATGTTGGCGTGAGGGCGGGAGATACCGATAAGTATTCTAGTCATGACAATTCCTAAAGGAAAAAGCTGACAAAAGCAATTTGCATAAATCACCACGAGTAATGATGCACCCGTCCCCTCGGCAGTCGGTCTGCAGCCTTCGGTTGGCTGGAGAGTTTATGAAGCAGTAAGCTATGTCCCTGTTAGCCAGATTAAATCCCCTGTAACAGTACACCTACGTGAAGCGCTTGGTGAAGGAGAGATGAAAAATGGTAACTGAATTGGTCTCCGAAAAACGATTGGGAGATAATACTTGGGCTCAGTATAATCACTTTCCTGGTGTAAGCCCATTACGGTTTCTAAAGGACTCAAATCAAATAAGAAAAAAAAAATCAGGAATTGAATCTGGAAGACTGAAAGATCAACATGTCAGACATAATGTTCTAAAGGAGAAAAAAAAAGGAAAAGGGAAGGAAGGAGAGATATAAAACCACTCTGTACATTCTACAAATAGAGAGCGCGGGTGGGGGAGGCCCGGGAGAAGGGAGGAACCCCGGGGCGTCTTCTCTCCTTGGATTCTGAGGGTGGAAAACCAGTCTGGAGAAGATGAATGCCCACCCAGAGGCGGTGCAGTCGGAAAGTGACAGGCCCCTAAATTCTAATACGGTATCTTTTCAGTATAGCCCAAATTAAGTGTAATTCAAGGAATAAGCCAAAGACCAGTTTCCGTAACATTCACGTTAAAATTAAAGTTAAATACCACCTTTATTCGTATACAAAACTGAGACCAAATTCTGAAGTTAAAAAAAAGAAAATGACCCCACGAAGGGGCACAGGGCATGGGCTGTGTTTGACCTCTGCTGGGAGGGACAGGAATGGAGGCTGTGGGTCATGCTTCTGGGGGCCCGTGGTGTGCCCCACAATTTTCGTGTGAGGAGACAGTTCTGCCTGAGGTCTCTGGAAACTCTGCCTAACTATCTAGTATCCTGGAGGTTTGTCGGGTGTACTTTACAGAAGACATTTCTATATAAGACAGTGAAAAATACTATTTCTGGAGGGGAATTGAACAACCCAGCTAACTCTAGGTTTTCTGTTTCTTCTTTATTTCATTGTAGGTTTTGCCTTTATATTTCTAGCCAGCTTTTTCAAAAGATCCCCAAGTCTCCAAGCCCTTCAGGAATTCAGAATGCGCCAGATGCTACACACTCCTTAAGCCCATCTGAACAGCGCTGCTGCAGATGCGGAAAAGTGTAAACAAGACAACAGGCACACGGGCAATTTAGAAAAGCAAAGCGATTTTAATAGGCAAGATCCTGTTCTGAGGAAAGTGTGTCCCGATATTTCGAGGGGATGAGATATAGGCTGTTTGAGGTCTAAATGTGTTTATAGGATTCAGAAACATTCTGCAAATGACCCACAACTTCTAAAGGGTCGTTTCCTATTAGGCAAGAAGTAAGTGTTTAATTAGAAGAAAATAATGCCTACTTTTATCTCAGTGACATTCTCTAAACTGTCCAAAGCACCGAAGAATCCGTATGAGGTTTTCTGTTCCAGCTTCCCCCAATGCCTCCTAATGTTCCCCTCTCCCTTCTGGCAAAATCCCGGCTGGGCTTCCTTTCCCAGGCTCCGTTCCTCTCGGCTCCCAGGAGGGAGCCCTGGTCTTTTTCAAGATGACTCCTTCTCTTTGTCTCTTATCCCTTGTCACAGACATCTTGCTCAGAGATTGGTTTGTCGTCTTTCCCCTCAAAGTCCCACCTCTCTTCCTTCTGTACCCCAGCCTAGCGGTTCACAGTGTGGTCCCCTGACCGGCAGCATCAGCATTACCAATGAGAGAACTTGTTACCCTTGCCAGTTCCCGGGGCTCACTCCCAGCCTGCTGAATCAGGAGTTCGCAGTTGGAGCCCAGTGCCCTGCATTTCAACCAGCCTTCCACGGGGGTCAGGAGCCGGCTGGCATTGGAGAACCACAGCTCTGGTGTGGTCCTTCTTCTGAGGATGACCCCGCCCGCAGCCTGGGCTTCCCTTGCCCTTACCTGTCAGGTTTCTCAGAGCACTGGTCTCTCTCCTGTCTCCTATCCTATTTGCTTTTCAACCTGCTGGTTATAATCAATGTCACTTTGCATTTTGAGGAATTACACGTTTGGGTTGCTTTTAGCACTGCCGAATGATTATAGGGCTAACGAAAGCCGAGAATAGAGGAGAGGTTTACAGATTGCTGGGTTCTTCTCTGCAGCTCCGTTTGACTGAAGTGGACCCGTCCCACTAGTCTTACTCGGGACTAGAGAAGGGTTATTTAGTAAACAGGGCTGGCGTTGCCTAAGCCCAACAATCGTGAAGTCGGATGTCTTGGAAAAGGAGTGACAAGCGATGGTCGCTGGACAGCCTGGGTTGAGAGAACGTGGCTCCTCCATTGACAATGATAAAATTATTGTTCGAGTGGTGATGACGATGACAACTGACAATATACGAGGATAGTTCTGTTTATTTTTTTCTTTAATACCTTGCAAAAACCTGGTGAAGTATGTTTAATTCCATTTTTTTTTTTAGACAAAGAAATCAAAGTGTACAGCTATTAAGGAACCCGCCCCAGTTCATACAGGTAAAAGTTGGCCAAGAGCTGGATTTCAAACCAAGGTCTGTCTGAGCCTGTGGAGCAAATGCAATTAATGCCTGCGGGCAAGAGTTGTTAGGGAAATTCATCTATTCGTGTGTTCGTTAGTTCATTTAAAAACTACTTGGCAAGCCCCTGCTTGGGGGGGGGCACCAGAACTGGCACTGGGCACAGAGCAAAGACACAGTCCATAAGGAATCACATTCTAGTGGAAAGACAGGTTGACCACCTTTTCTGTCCATTTCGGTGAGTGCCATGCTTTAGAGCCAGCCACCCAGGGAGCCTGGGGACGACAGGGCATGTGACCCGAGGCAATGTGGTGTGAGTTTTGATGGAGGAACAGGTGTCAGCCAGGATGCAAATCACAGGAAGGGGACGTGGAGAAGGACATTCCAGGCAAAAGGAATAGCGTGTGCAAAGCGGCAGGGGCCAGATAAGGGGCAGGGACCAGATAAGGGGCAGGGTACATGAAGAACGTCAGGCTGGTTATGGCTGAGGGAGATGCGCCTGGAGAAATGGGTGGAGGAAGGACCACAGGACATCACACCCTCCTAAGGAGCTGCGGTCTGTCTAGAAGGCAGGGGCAGCCCGGGAGTATGTGTAAGCCAAAGAATGAGATTTGGAAAGATCACGCTGCTAGCAGTGTGGAGAATGGATTTAAGGAGTTGGAGTGATGAGTGCCCGGCGCCACCCTGTGCTCTGCTGTTTTAGGAAGAGCAGGTGTCTGGATTGTCACTGGAATGGGAGCAATTGTATCAGCACAGAAGGATATTGCAGGGATATTGAGGCCCTAACCCCCAGTGCCGAAGAACGTGGCTGTCCTTGGAAGTAGGGCCTTGAATGAGGTAGTCAAGTTACCTGAGGTCATATGGGTGGGCCCTAATTTGAAACGACTGGAGTTTTTTCTTTAAAGACAAAGCGGGGGAAAGATGGCCCTGTACAACCCAAAATGAGACCCCTCAGGAGTTGCCAACCTGCTGAAGGAAACTGTTATCTCAGACTTCCTGCCTCAAGAACTGTGAGAAAGTAAATCCCTCTTGTGGAAGCCACCCAGTCTGTGGAACTTTGTTATGGTGGCCCAAGCCAGTGAACATGCTCATTTTATGTCACTCATGTTTTAAATGACGGCCACCGATTCCCCTGAGAACAGCTCTGCCACAGGCAGCTCTATAGGCGACATGGGGCTGGCCCCGCAAGCGTGTGCCGCAGCTGTCGAAAGTGAAACGGTCGCTCGGCCTGTGTTTTCTTTTTCTACTTGTGGAAAGGAAAATACAAGAACAACAGAGGCTTCTCCCTGTACCACAGACCTGTCAGGCGGAGGAATTAGTATGCCAGAGAGCGCTGGCCCCCTAAGGGTGAGGGGACGCCGTGTTAAATGCAAGGCAACCTTCAATCTGAATCTCTTTCGCGAGTGAGCATGCAAGTGGGTGCCTCTGCCTGAATACAAAGGAATGAAACCGCTTAAGCACCTGGCAGTCATTCATGCCCACTTGAGAATCGGTCATCTGGAACCTGCCATCCCTGCAGCTACCAGCCAAGGCAACTTCCGCTGTCACTTTCTCGCAGATTCACAAATTACAGGAGGGAGCAAGCGTGAAAATCCCACTACCAAACGACGTGGAGAACGTGCAGCTGGAAGTAAGAAGCAGGATGGTGCTGCCCCAAGGCTGCGGACTTCGCAGAGGATGAGGCTCGGGGCTCACCTCATGGTTTGTTGTTGGAGGGGACTCCTCACAGTCAATGTCACCGCCATGTGCCATACGGAGACAGCAAAGGCACAGCCAGGGAGCACGCAGGGCACCCTCATCTAAACTGCTACTGGGTGGCCGGGGGGAGGATTGTTCATGGAACACTCGAGTGTTCAGTGATACCCCCAGGGAGTAGGAGGGATTTTTGCAGCACGCACGTGTTCTCCTTCCCTGTGCCACTGAAGCAGTGTCACTGACCCTGAGAACGGCACTTCAGTACCGCCACGCCTGTTTCTAAAGGCCATGATTAAAACGGTGTCGTTTCTAAATTCTTAAGCAAATTCATCCTTCTTTCAGTCACTTTGGTTTCTTTTCTTTAAAATGGTCCAAAAAAAAAAAAAAAAGCTTAAGGTCCAAGCTTTCAATTCTTTGAAGACTTTTAAAAATGGTTTTTATTATTTTAAAAGACTTCTTTAAGCAAAAGTTACCTCAGAAACTGGAAAATAGCCCTTTATGCCTAAATATTTGAAAAGATCATTCTTTTAAAATACCTTTATAAAGTTCATCATGACTACTGAAAGACAAATGGGAAAGTTTATTTTTAAAACCTACTCATAAAATCTATTTTACAATCTAGTTTACATTTAATATATTATACTATCTGTTTTAAAATTGATTCCTAAAATGTAGTATAGAAAATAATTTAACATCACCTAAAAAAAATGTATAAGTAAAACGTGGCCTAACCAAAAAAAAAAAAAAAAAAAAAACCCACACAAAAATAAAAATGATATACTACATTTCTGTATCCATTGTTGGAGTTTTTTTTTTTAATATTTATTTTATTTTTAGACAGAAGGGAATGGACGGAGAAAGAGAGGGAGAGAGACATCAATGTGTGGTTGCCTCTCACGTGGCCCCCACTGGGGACCTGGCCTGCAACCCAGGCATGTGCCCTGATGGGGAATCGAACCGGCAACCCTTTGGTTCGCAGCCCGCGCTCAATCCACTGAGCTACACCAGCCAGGGCCATTGTTGGAGTTTTTGTTTTTGCTTTTTGGAGACAAAGATACATTGCAGTTTGGGGATCTCACCATTCCAGCTGTTCTGTTGTTTAATAAACGGTCTGGATGCTGACTCCGCTGCCACTCAGTACCCCGGAGTGCGGTAGCGTCCAGGAGATAATGAGCTTCAGACCCTAAGCCATCCTTACTCATCAGGGAAAGACTCCTCTAGCTCCCTCCAGCCGCCTTGTTACAACAAGAAACCCCAGTAATACAGGTTTGGAAGATTGAAGTACGAGATGAAGAACAAATGAGTCACACTGGTTAACCAGAACAGAGCCATCAGAGCAAGCAGAAGGATCAGTGGTCTGGAGTGTTGCCCCTTCGCTCACTGATCAAGGGTTAGCCTGCCACCAGCTAAGGTCAAACACAAGTTTTCCTCATGGAGGACGTGCTGTTCGTCTCTATGATTAAGAATATTAAGCCTCCACGGCGTGCAGTCCCAATAAAATAAATGCACCTCAAATGTGGCCGCTAAGAAATGTAAAACTTTCATTTTCAGGTGAGACACTATGAAAGCTAAAGCAGTATACTATTTCAAACTCATTTAGTAATTATTCAAACACATAACTATCTCCTGCTGATTTTTAAATGGATCTTCTTGTACGTTATGTACTTTTTCTTCAGTTAGGGCCATTTCTGAAGTTTTTATTGAATAGAGTATATTTTCAAGATCTCGTTTGTTTGTTTGTTTTCCCACTGCTAGCTAAATGACTTCCTTGGAGATCGTGGGCGTGCCCTCAGATTCTTCAGAGTAATGACTGTCTGTTACAGGTAGTCCGCACGCTTCCTCGAGGGGAGCGAAGAATCTGTTGAGATCTAGGAAAGACTCATTACTTCTGAGAAGTTAGAAAATAGTTCCAAATTCTCCTTCTTAGAAAAAAGTCTGTTTCGTTGTCTCAGAAAACATGGGACTGGTTACAGTTAGTTGTCTCATTTCAATTTGCAGAGTGGGTTTGTGTGAGATCTAATGTAAACAAGTGCCCACAGGGAGGGTCTGTGTGTGTAAGGAGTGAGTCACTCACCCTCAGGCACACTCGGGAGAACAGCGCTGAAAAGATTGTGGGGTGACAGCTGGCCCGGCCCCAGGCCCTCTGTGAAGCAGATGGCATTGGTTTTGGGGTCACCTTCCTCTCTCCCTCCAGAGCCCTTTCCCACCACTTCTTGTGCCCCCTTTCCTTCCCCTCCGGCATCTGTGCACTTTTTTACCATCTGCTTCTTCTAGCGTGTCCGCCTCAGTCGTACCAGCTCCCAAGAAGAAAGCAGGATTTAAATGAAAGCTCAAACTTAACGTCAGGGTCAGGCACCTAGTGGGGCTGGTCCTGTGCCCAGCTCACAGGGCGGCCACCCACCACCCCAGGGATGTGGCCGAAGGTGGACTTTCCAGTCTAAGACAAAGGACGTTTGTCACTCGCAGCAATATTCACGGCCAGAGGAGCAGCTACTCTGAGCCCTAACTCCCACAGGGAGGTGCCCCGAGGGCCAGGGGGTGACATGCCCCACAGTGGCCCACGTGCCAGTTGAGGAAGCCCACGCTTAGGAAACCCCAGTCTTTCATGAAGGGCAGCAAACCTGGCCAACCTCTGGCCAGCAGGGACATAATCTCGGCGACTGTGACAGCAAACACACATGCCCTCTGCCTAGGGGGACGCTACAACCCCTCCTCCACTGCTGTTTACTGGAACACCCGGGCCAGAGGGTGGTCAGGGCTCTGCCCGCAGGACAGGCAGCCACACAACAGACGGGCGGAGAAGATCTCCCAGCAGGCGTGTCCTCTGGGCGTGTGCAAGGGTGTGTGCGGGCACCTATGGGCGTGCGGTTAAAATGGACATTCAGTAAAGCACATCCAGTGACATAATATAGTTCCACATTAGTGGGGAGAAGACTTAAAAATCTTATTTTTTTGGTAAATAAATAAAATATAAGGCTGCAAAATCTCGTGAGTGGCTGAGACATGTTCAGTTACAGGATTGAAGTATTGTCGACTGAGGGTTACGTTGATGCTTTGATATGTACACATTTTAGGACAGTGAGGTGGATTTAAAAGGGAGAAAATGCTGGCCGACGGCCCGGTTTCCAAAGGCGCGTTTACGTTCACTGAGGATAAAGCCAACGCTACCTCCTTCCTGTGGTCAGCCAGACGCGGAGCCGTGCTGTGCGGGGCGGCCATGTCTCCGCCCTAACAGCTCCTGTGGGTTCCTTCAGGGGTCTTCGGACTTTAGCATGGACGTTCTCAGTACAGTAGCCCCCCTCATCCTTGGAGGGGGTTACATTTATAGACGCCCCCCCCCCCAGGGGATGCCTGAAACCACAGATGGTACCAATGCATATACTATGTTTTTTTTAATTTTTTTAATTATTGTTCAAGTACAGTGGTCTCCATTCCCCCCCGACTCCCCCCTGCTCCACCCATCCCCACCTCCTACCCTCGAACCTACCTCCATATGTCCTTTATACATGTTCCTTGATGACCCTTCCCTTTCTTTCCCCCGTTATCCCCCTCCCCCTCCTCTCAGTTACTGTCAGTGTGTTCTTTATTTCAGTGTCTCTGTTTATATTTTGCTTGCTCATTTGTTTTGTGGATTAGGTTCTACTTACAGGTAAGGTCATATGGTATTTGCCTTTCACCACCTGGCTTATTTCACTTAGCATAATGCTCTCCAGTTCCATTCATGCTGTCGTGAAGGGTAGGAGTTCCTTCTTTCTTTCTGCTGCATAGCATTCCACTGTGTAAATGTACCATAGTTTTTTGATCCACTCACTTACTTATGGGCGCTTGGGTTGCTTCCAGCACTTGGCTATTGTGAATTGTGCTGCTATGAACATTGGGGTGCATAGGTTCTTTTGGATTGGTGTTTCAGGTTTCTTAGGGTATAATCCCAGCAGTGGAATTGCTGGGTCAAAACGCAGTTCCATTTTTAGTTTTCTGAGGAAATTCCATACTGTTTTCCACAGTGGCTGCACCAGTCTGCATTCCCACCAACAGTGCAGTAGGGTTCCCTTTTCTCCACATCCTCGCCAGCACTTGTTTGTTGATTTGTTTATGATGTCCATTCTGACCTGTGTGAGGTGGTATCTCATTGTGGTTTTAATTTGCATCTTTCTGATGGCTAGTGCTGCTGAGCATCCTTTCATATGTCTCTGGGCCCTCTGTATGTCCTCCTTGGAGAAGTGTCGGTTCAGGTCTTTTGCCCTTTTTTTAATCAAATTGTTTATCTTCCTGGAGTGGAGTTGTGTGAGTTCTTTATATATTTTGGAGACCCTTGTCCAAGATATCATTAGCAAATATATTTTCCCATACGGTTGGTTCGCTTTTCATTTTGCTGATGTTTTCTTTAGCTGTGCAGACGCTTTTTATTTTGATGAAGTGTCATTTGTTTATTCTTTCCTTTATGTCCCTTGCCCTAGGGGACATGTCGATGAGAATACTGCAGTGGGGAATATCTGAGATTGCCTTGCCTATGTTCTCCTCTAGGACTTTTATGGTGTCATGACTGATACCCACATAAACTTTATGGCTTCTCTTTGGTTTCTCCAAATTGCCAGCCTCACTCCTCTTGTGCTTTGAGGGCGCTACTAAGTAAAATAAGGGTGACTTGGACATAAGCGCTGTCCTGCAGTCCCAGACAGTGAGAAAACCCGATGGCTGCTTTGTGACCCACGTGTGGGTAGCACATACAAGATGGAGGTGCAGAAAAAGGGATCACCCAGGTCCCAGGCAGGAAGGAGCCGGGTGTGCGAGACGTCATCACGCCACTCAGCGCAATGTGAAATGTCAAGCTGATGAATTGTTTATTTCTGGAATTTCCCATCAAATATTTCTGGACCTGGGTGACGGAAGGTAACTGTAACCACAGAAAAGAAAATGGTAGACAAGGGGAGACTAGCGTATATTTGTCAAATCAGTAGGTGCAGCCCTGGCTGGTATAGCTCAGGGGATTGAGTGCGGTCTGAGAACCAAGCGGTCCCGGTTCGATTCCCGGTCAGGGCACATACCTGGGTTGCAGGCCAGGTCCCCATGAGGGCCATGTGAGAGGCAACCATACATTGCTGTTTCTCTCCCTCTCTTTCTCCCTCCCTTCTCCTCTCTCTAAAAATAAAATAAATAAAAAATCTTTAAAAAAAAAAATCAGTAGGTGCAATGCTGTACAAACATATAAACTAAGCTCTACCACTGACTGTGATCAGCTAGGATAAGAAGCCACAAAGGATTGCTCTGCAGAACATGATGAAGCAAATATGAGAATCAATGAAATAGGAAGGAGATGGGAGAAATATTGATAAGACTTTCTTTTCCTGAAGGATATAAAAGATGGCTTAAAAATTAACAAGTTGCGTCATAGAGGTATGTGAAATAAGGCTCTGAACTTTCCATGAAATAATCTTGTTTAATTTCGTTATAATAACCATTTCTAAAAGATCTTTGCAGTCAAAGTCATTCTGTAGTTAATCTGGAAAACCAGCAGTCAAGATGATCAAAATCATTCGGAAAGAAAAGAAATGAGAAACCATCTTACACCAATATACATTAAAGCCTATTTAAATGTACCGGAAATGTAACAGTGGGGATTTGAGACAAAAATAGAAAATTATCACTGGAACAGTTAGAATCCAAAAGATGTTTATATAAATGTTGCGCTTAAATCAAATGGAATGAAATTCATTATTCAATATACCATCCTGAAAAATGTCTTTTATTATGAAGGGGAAGCTCAATTTAGATGCTTCTTTCAGTTTTCCAAAATATATACCAAATAGATTAAAAGTGTATGTACAAAGAAAGTAGGTAATAAACCTGTCTTAATAAATATTTGTTGAGTCTCAGGGTGAGGAATTTTATTATATATGGAGCAAATAGAAGTCATAGGAGGAACAACTGATGAACAGACATTTTTAAAAAATTGATTTCATATCTTATAAAGATTTTTAAAAAGCCACAAATTAGTGTTTCTCAATTTGGAGTTATACCCCTCGTGTCAATGACTTATATTTATGATTTTATAGGTAATATAGCATCTTGGTTCATTGATTGTAACAAATGTGCCATACCGAGGTAAGATGTTAATAGCAGGAACTAAAAGTGTTCTAAAATAAAAACTTTATTGAAAAAATGGAAAACGTTAAAACCAGGCAATTGAAAAACAATTTTACAAGTAACCAGAAGGAAACATTGTTAATCTCTCCAGTCTGAAATGCAGGCACAGACGCGTTGCGTTGCTGTTGCAAATGAAGCTAGTGGACCCATTGCAATAGCTACAGCGCGCACCTCTGCCGATGCAGACGGGACTGTTTCGTGTGCTGCGGAAGCTGATCACGCCAGCATGCATTTCCCAGAACCGCTTTGGCAATACACGCATCCAGTCATTTTTGGAATGTATCCCACAGACATATCATAAGAACAAAACAAAACGTAGGTTCCTTTATGACTATTTTAGTCATGAGTCGATTCTGTCAGAAGACCAGACACCCCTCTAAGGTATTTGAAACAGAATGAAATGCAAGACAGAGACTCCGAGATGTACAAAATCTTTAGCACATTGGCGGGGAACAAAGGTGAGACAAATTCTCGCTTGTTTCGGAACACCCAGAATCGGAGAGTCATGGAAAACTTCTGCTGGTGACAAAGCTTGCTTCAAGCTGGCAGGTTGACACCTGCCCACTGGGGACACAGCAGGAATCATGACTTCTTCTCTCCGTCTTGTAATTCTGCTCAAACACCTCATTGGAAGCACTGAATGTGGAGACCCATCTGGGATTCTGGGAAACATTTCCCAGAATTCCAGGCCTTAAATGAAGGAGAGAACGTAGACGCAGGGCTGGTGGTCCTGGATTGTAGACAGGCTTTCTGATATGTGAGAAAACAGAAGTCAGCCATCTAAATGTAGGTAGTATGCATATGACGGGAGTCCGCGCAGCCGTGAAATACCTTCCGCAGTGCCTGAGAAAGGACGCGAGAAAATATTCGCTGTATTAGTGAAGTGAAGAAATGCAACCTACAGGCAGTACCGTGTAGCGCTATATTATTGTAACAGAGCACGATCCCATATCATTTCAACTTTGTAGTGAAATTAAACTTTTCTAAATGCAAAGTGAGGGATTGCAGACAATGTGTTCAAAATCCCATTTCAAAAAATGAACCTCTGACAAGAAAAATGAGGCTCAGTGAAGGTAATACGCAGGAAACCTGGAGAACAGCAGCTCTGTGTGATTTTTAGCTTCATGCAACATGAGGGACCAACGCCCTAAGTATTACTTTGCCTGATGATACTCTCCTATATTCTAGTTACAGTGACTTTTCAAATGAATGCTATAGTCTGAAAAGCAATGAGAATTCTAATGGCTCGGTGTTTTAATAACCAGGTGACTACTGTAGAGATCACGTTGACTTCATATCTATGAAGTCAAAGATGTGTTTCACAGGGCCCATGATAACAGAGGCATACTGTTATCATTCGAGTCTGTCCTTCAAAAAATGCCATCTGTCATCTGATCCATTATCAAGACGGGTGCCTCAGGCTATTGCGAGAACCGACCTTGGATAAACAATTGGTATTTTAAAAAATCATTTAAGCATATTACTCTCCCTTGCAGAGTGATTGCATGTGTAGTTGTCTCAGAAAGTATTTTATTGGAATGGAATTGTTTACCCTGGGGGCTCACTCACCCTGGTTCTGCTCTGTATATGATTTTTCAAGTGACCATCATTTGGTTCCAATTTCCCATTCAGACAGAATTCCAGTCTACATTTTTGGACTGTCTTTTGTTCATAATTCCATCGTTATCCCTCTTTTTTCTGACTGGAACTTCACTACGAGCATTTAAAGGTCAGGGAAGTGTTTTTAATCAATTCAGGGGAGAGTAGAAAATCTCTAGGTAGAGATGTATCATCTAGGAGGGAAGACCTTATCGAAATGACTGGAAATTGGTTTATTTACATTTCCTTGTGATTTTCTGAAAGACCTGGATGAAGGAAGATTGAATAAACACATGAAAAGGTAAAAAATGGAACTGCCTTATGACCCAATGGTTCTACCTCTGGAAATACATGAGGAACCCCGAAACACTAATTTGAAAGAACGTATGCACCCCTATGTTCATTGCAGCATTATCTACAATTGGAAGCAGCCCAAGTGCCCATCAGTAGGTGAGAGGATAAAAAAGCAGTGGTACATTTACACCATGGAGTACTACTCAGCCATAAAAAGGAAAAAGATAGAACTCTTATCTTTTGCAACAGCGTGGATGGACCTGGAGAACATGATGCCAAGTGAAATAAGTCAGTCAGAAAAAGACAAGTACCTTATGATCTCACTCATATGTGGAATCTAATGAACAAAATAAACTAACACACAAAATGGAAACAGATTCACAGATGCAGAGGACAGACTGACAGCTGTCAGAGGGGAGGGGTGTTGGGGGCCTAGGTGAAAAGGTGAAAAGATTAAGCAAAAAAACAAACAAACAAACAAAAACAAGCCTCATAAATGCAGACAACAGTAGGGTGAGTACCAGAGGGAAGGGGGGTGGGGGAGGCAGAGGCGGGTAAAGGAGGGTAAATGGTGATGGAAGACTTGACTTTGGGTGTAAACACACAACACAATATGCAGAGGATGTGTTACAGAAATTTATGCCTGAAACCTATGGGTTTGTATTAACCAGTTACTCCAATAAATTCAATAAAATTAAAAAAACATGTTATTTGTGTCTCCTCAGCTGGGTACATACTAAATGTTTGATAATTTAAAAAAATAAGTAAAGAGGGTATATACTTTCTGTACTTGGGCTTAAAAAGCACAAATCTGGCCATTTTATAATCCTTAATGATAAATAAGCACCCACACATATTTAATATACATATGCAAATACTATGTGAACAATTATGGAAAATATAATGAGTGTAATTCTATGAAAGAGTAAACATAACAGCATTATAAAAATATTATGAAGATTTGAAAAATAATGAACAAATCCCTGCTAATGAACAGTTTAAATTAGGCACATTAAGGAAAACAAACTACTTTAATCTATCAAGCCCATTACATTAAAATAAACTTCACTTAATGGATTAATCTCACAAGAAATTGCATAATACTATCCAAAGAATGGTGATGTAATTACCAACTTGATAATGTTGCCCCCACCCCCCATTCATATACAAATAGATATACAATTCAATTCTTGAGAGATGTGCTAAATTCTTCCAGAAAGGGAGTTTGGGAAATAAATACCAGAGTTATTCGTTTTTTCACACTTCATTAAAAACAAATACAAATAATTAAAACATTGTGCATAATTTAAGTTGAACAGTTCTTACATAGGAAAAAAAAATGTGAGAGTCGCATTAAAATAAATCTTCGATTTCCTGCTGCGTTTTTAGGTAAAGTTTCTCTGGCATCAGGATGTCCAATGAATAACCTCTCTCTGACTTCACATCCCAAGAAAAACATGTTAGTATTTTTTTTTTCCAGAGGAGTCAGCAATCCATTTTGTCACAAATATTCTTTTTTCCCCCTAAACTGTAACACCTGATATCTCAAATACTCTAATTACAAACAAAACAAACCAAAACAAAAAACTAACTTGGAACAGTTTGCATTTACATTTGCATCATTCTTACGAATTGTAAGACGTTGAAATGGCTCACCATTTCGTGTTCTGCAGCTGGACACCTGGCCCATCCCCATGCAGGGAGGTGCCGAGGAGCACGGGCCAAGGTGTGGTCCCAGTTCCGCTGTTCCCTGCGGGTGTTACCCTGAGCAAACCACTCAACTCCTCTGCCTTGGTTTCCTTCTCTATAAAGTGTGGGTAACAGTATTCCTAAAGAATAGTGTTAGCATGACAATCGAGTGCCCTTATAAAGATTAGCAAGTATATTGGGCAACGTCTGGCACATAAGCACTAAATGGTGACAATGAAGAAGCGTGTGTCTCTGTGCGCAAATCTGACGGCTGTTTTGTGATTTAAGGAAGAAAAGCAGGTCGTATCAGGTGGACTGGCACCTGCTTTTGCATGCCGTTTTTAAGGATGGTTTTACATTTTAAATGGTTGAAAAAAATCAAAACACAGTTGTGTGGCACGTGAAAAGTATAGGAAATTTGGTGTCAGGGTCTGCAATAAACGTTTTATTGGAGACCCGCAGGGCTGAGCTAGTGTGACCAGAAAGCGGAAGCCGCGTACTGGTAGCCTTTCCAGAAAAGGGTTGCTGATTTGCAGGGGGCATTTTAATAAAAGCGTTGCCCTTTCTTCCATTCCTGAATATAAGACTAGAAGAATTCAATCACTTTTATTTTTCCAGGAAATGAAGTATCGTGGAATATTATGAAGGAATCTTTAGTTTCGTTTTATTTTTATAAATGACTCCTTTAAGATTCCCAGAAAGTGTAGAATGGGTGAAGTTCGAATTAGTATTTGAATTTACATAATGCTGTTAACCGTATGTGCGTTTCTCCAAATACATATATATACACATACATATATGTAAAATTACTTAATTACTCCTATTCATTTTTAATACCAAACCTTTTTTTGTTTGGTTTTTTGAGTGACGCGGTCTCATTTTCTGATCTCTCTTGCTAAGCCTTCTAATGATTTTTTAAATGTGGCGACAACTCTATCTTAAACATCTTATAAAAAAAAATCTCCCACTGTGGCCTAGTATGTAGCAAGCACAGGCCGGGCCATTTGATGGGGCTTCATTGAGATTTACTGACGTGAATTAAATTACTTGGAGTTAAGTAAAACATCTCCGACAATGAACCCTCAAGAATCTTGGCAGTGTGAACCATGTCCTAAGGCCTTGCAGATAGAAGTC
This sequence comes from Micronycteris hirsuta, assembly GCA_004026765.1. Classification (NCBI taxonomy): domain Eukaryota; kingdom Metazoa; phylum Chordata; class Mammalia; order Chiroptera; family Phyllostomidae; genus Micronycteris; species Micronycteris hirsuta. Next base: position 20,288 of record PVJI01007835.1, on the reverse strand, counting down.
ACAGTTTGCAAGTTCTAACGTAACTGCAGACGCCAGCCCGGTGCCACATTGCTCCCTGCAGAGCTCAACCGCCAGTTTCCAATTCGGTTTTCAGACGGCAACGGGCCTGTGGAGAGAACTCTGCACATGTGCTCTGTTGTAACCGAAGTGGAAGTATTTTTGGGGGGGTCTCCCTTTGACTTGTGGTTCTACTTATTTTGAACATGATTAATTATTTGTTTTGCTAAACTGTTATCGTATTAACTCAAAAATGTTCTAGGAATAAACATACTGCCTAGTGAAAATGGCTGCTCCGCCTTGGTGTCGGGGTCCATGTTATCTCACCCAAACACTAGTACTCTTGTTTTTCATTGCATTTAAAGAAACCTTTGCAGTCTGACCTTCTCTCTCAGTACAGAGGAAAAGTAGCAGGTGATGCCGGAGCGACCCATTTCCCGTGCTGCATTGTATCATTGCTCATTCAGACATCACCTAAAAGCTTTTCCAGCACGTTCTGCTTTGGCTTCAAATTTACACCCGGCCTGAAAGTGAAACAGTACAGGGAATTGCTTTCCTTGGTTTATATCTGTTATCTCCTTAGTGTTCCATTGTTGGTGACTGTGATTCTTTTGCCCCAAAGAATTCCTTAAGAAAAAAAGAAATTCAGGACTCATGCATTCGTGTTTTATACGACAGAGTGAGCCTGTAGGCAGTCAAACAGGGATGTGAACCCTAATATCACCACTCAGCCTGAGAGGGTTTGGGGGCAAGTTAAATTCCAGAGCCTCATTGACCTTGGGAGACAAGGTATTCGTTGCAGCATCCTTGCTAGCATTAGAAATATTGGACATAACGCACCTGCCACGGTAAGCCTTCTGTCCATGACGGACGTTGTTGTCTCTGCCATCCTCTGGTCAAAGTCTTTATTGACCAATGAAAGTCTCCTCCTTCTCGCTGTGAGAGGTCATGCCCTTCTTCCTAACCAGTCCCCAGTAAAATGAAGTGATTCATCAGGGATGTTGGTTTAATGACCATCATCTCCCTTAGGGCTTTGTCCTACAGTCGGGAATTCGGTTCTAGCTTTTGACCATGCCTTGGAAATGAAGTGTGTCCATGTGGTGCTGAACTCTCCCAGGGTTCTGAGGAGACCAGTGAGGAGAACTAGGAACCCAGAAAACAGAGCAGGAAAAGAACTTACCAGAGGAAACCTTCCTTTTCTCTCTCATAGTCACTTGAATTCAACATGTTTTGGTCAGGCATTATCAAGGTCCTAGAGAACTTGAAAGATAATAGTTTTGTGCCCTCCGGCCTTCCTTCAGAACACTATTTTACCACGTAGCTTTCTAAGTTGCCTCTTTTAGAGATGTTCAGAGGACTGGTCTCTTCACTTACTATAAGACAAGAGGCCTGGCTGGTGTAGCTCAGTGGACTGACTGCAGTCTGGGAACCAAGCAGTCCTGGTTCGATTCCCAGTCAGGGCACATGCCTGGGTTGCAGGCCAGGTCCCCAGTGAGGGCCATGTGAGAGGCAACCACACATTGATGTTTTTCTCCCTCTTTTTCTCCTTCCCCTCTCTCTAAAAATAAATAAATAAAATCTTTTAAAAAAAAGACAAGAAATTAGTCTTCTTCATAGTTCATACTATTTCAGTATATTTTACACAGAATTGATTCAAGGTTTACGCATTAACTTAACAAATGTTGAGTGACTACCGCTATTCCATCTGTTGAATGTGCAACAGAAAACAATAACTAGTAAAAACACCTGCCTTCATTGAGCTTATATTCTGGTGGGCCAGTGCAGATGATGAACCAAACAAACAACCTGTTGTGTGTATTTAAAGAGAAATAAGTGCTGTAGGAGAAACAGAAAGAAAGACAGGGGAATAGAAAGTTCTTGGAGGTAGAACTGCAATTTTTAATAATGTTGGGGAGCAGCTTTAGTGAGGTGACAGCTGAATAAGATCACCAAGGGGTCAAGTCAGGACAATATTAAGGGAGAAAGCAATCCAGGCAGGAGGAACTCCACGTGCAAAGGCCCTGAGGTAGGACGGTGCGCTGCGTGGTCTCGGAAGAGGAAGGGGAACCACAGTAGTTGGATCGGAGGAGGTGAAATCAAACGATCAGGGCAGAGCGGAGGCAGATGGAGAACACCCAGATTCATCTAGGCTACTGAAAATACAGCGGCCTCTACTCTGAGTGGTACGGGGAGCCTCGGAGGGTTTTGTGGTTTTAAAAGGCTCCCTGTAACTGTTGTCTTAGAAATAGGCCATAAGGAAGCAAGGTGCAAGCAAGCAGACCAGTTAGGGAACTGTTACCAATATCCGGGTTAAGTCGTTGGTAGGGCTGGAGGGAAGGGGCTGGATGCTGAATAGGATACAGTAATGGATGGTGGGCGAGAGAGAAAGACAAGGTCATGGAAGACACAGAGCTTTTTAATGAAAGAATTTGAAAGTTGAGTTGCGATACATTGAGATGGCAAAAATTGAAAACAGAGCAGGCTTTGGATCAGTATCAGGAGGTCAGCCATAAGTATCCTGAGTTTCAGATGCCTTAGCCATCCCACGGGAGATGTTGAATATACAAGTCTGGAGTTCAGGGGAGCCCCCTGGGCTGGGGTTATAAACCTTGGAGGATCCTCAGTGTGCAGACAATATTTAAGGTTGTGAGACTAGACTGGACAAGGCTGCTAAGGGAATGAGAGCAGAAAGAAAAAGAGAAGAGGTCCGGAAACTGATCTTCGTTTGCACGCTAATGGGACGTGGTTGGTGGGCTGAGGAGGCAGAAGGAAGCAGACGAAGAAGGACTGGCGAAGGGTCGGTGTTCTGGATGGTTCCTGATGAAATTATTTCAAGGAACTGTGGGGGACCAACAAGATCAAAGACTGCTGACGGGTCGTATAAGATAAGGACTGAAAGTGACCACTACATTTGGCAGTAAGAGCAGGTCCCCGGTGACCAGGGTAAGTGTGCCCATTTGGAGTCGTCTCCAGTAAGAATGAAGGAAAAATAATTGCAATCGGCAAGCAGAGCTCTTCATTATTATTATTTCAACTGAGTTTTGACGAAAAAGGGAGCAGAGAAATCGGGCAATAGCTAGACAGGGAAACAGGGTTAAGATCTTTTTTTTTAGTGGAAATTTTGTTTTATAATCATGGAAATCCATTGGCAGAAAGCAAAATAATTGATAATTCAGGTTGAAGGGATGAAACTGCTGGAGAAATTCCCAGGTCAGGTCGGGGAGCTAGGGCTCAGTACACGAGAGAAGCCAGCCCTGGAGGGAGGGTAGCCGGTCCTGGTAGCCAAGGGGAACGGGGAATGTGGGGGAATGAGGATGTATAGGGCCCTTGGTGTTTCTAGGAGCATTCACATTTAGATATCTGAGACTATTTAACTAAATATGTCTCTAATCATACTATTTTAGTAAATTTAAAATGAATTTCCAACAAGATATGGAAGTAAATTTTTCTGTTGAGACAGAAAAGGGACTAATTAAGCCTCTTAAATCCTACTATACAAATATAACCCTAGGAAACACACTACTCTGATTGCATATAGCCCATTTAGGGAGCACGAAATTCATCTTTTTCCTTTTTCCTTATGTCTGGCAGATCCAAAGCATCTCCAGTTTGTAAGCGAGATTTGTGAACTAGGATTTAGACATTTGCTCAAGCACAAGGACCAGCTTGGTTTAAATGCTCTTAGAAACATTGCCACTGAAATTGAATTCATTTCGGTCAAACTTTTAACTCAACTGTTTGCAAACTCTTTGGGTTGGGATCCATGCAAGCGTGTTCAAATTTGGCCGTTGAGCAGATGGGTGGTTCATGTGGGAACCCATTGCTACCATGTCATGAGTCCGCAGTAAAAACTCTGGCTGATCTAGAGAAAAAGTTCACACATGCCGAAACAACCTCTAGGCTCTGCCTTATAAAGTTCCCATTGGTATCCACGAATATTAGTGCAAACACAGTGACAGGTTTCTAAGAAACTTGGTGGAAATGGCCATTCATACTTTATCATGTTGGGTTAAGAAATTACTGTTGTGGACAGTGTTTTACTCAGGCCAAGCAGAAATTTCTGGATAGTAATCAATACTTTCCCACTCACACTGCATTTGAAATATATTCTTGTCTGTGTAGACAAAGGCCTCACATTAAACTTTTGAAGGTAGATTATTTTTATTATCTGCTGATATAAATGAATGCAAGTTAGAACTGAAACCTCAATAAAATAAAGTAAAAAATAAATGCTATTCAGATTTGAAAGAAAATAATGGACCATCTAATCCTTGGCTCTATTAATGCTTAATGTGTTCTGCTTTCAAAACCTCTTCCTAAATGTTGTATGCCACGAACGCGGGTACAGAAGATGGAGACTTTCTGGGTTCAAAGATGTTACTTTATTGGCCAAGTTTAACCTGCGCAGGGGCGAACTCTCAGGGTGTCAGACGAGAGTCGCACCTAACGCTTACAGCTAGGTCCTTATATAGGGAAATTGGCGCGCGCGGGCAAGAGCAAGCAAGCATTTGAACAAAAGCAGAGTTGGCGGTTAGCGATTGGCTACAGAGTTGGCGCGCGCGGGAAGGGTAAAGTATACAACAGTTATGCTTGCCTAAGCGGGAAAATTTCAAAACTAAACAGTCCATAATCAGCACATAGCAGGAATTCCACTCCTCCTCCAAGGGGAGGTGGGTACGCCCTATCTTCTCGGGGCAGAAGTTTCAGGGGAAGGGGCCGTTGCCCTAGTTACGGCTCCTTGTTCTTGCTGGCCCGAGTCTGGTGGTCTGCTGTTAACCCTTATCAAACTTGCGGGTCCTAACACTAAATAGTGAACATGAGTCCTCCTAAACTGGTCACAGGGGCTTGGTAATGCTTCCAGGCACAGGTTACTAAGCATCATGTTAAAATACAGTTACTAATATGCTGTTTGCAAATAATTCTTTCTGCTATTAGCATGTACTTCTGTAAATGACACTACTGCTTTCCACATTCACCAAATGGTACAAGAACATACTTTTGAAGAAATCTGATGCTTCTCACATTCTCCCTTACTGAGTTGATGTTTCATTCAAGATGTGTGAAAACGACTTAATCTTCCATCTTGCTATTTCTCTGAAGGACGCAGGTCCGCGTTACCTCCATTGCAATGTGGTACCTCAATGGCAAGCAAGCCACTCTGCTTCCATTTTTCTGTTACTAAGAGTTCAGGATTAAGAAAAGTAGTTTGATTATTTCTATACTTACGGACAAATCAGATAGTCTGTGCCGTGATGCCCTTGGCGGCTGGATGGTTGACCTTGCAGATTGCCTCTGGCCAAAGACCATGAACCAAGTTCAAGGAAGATTCATAGATTCCTTCACTAAAATTATTCATTATATTTTTAGAGACCTTCCCATCATAAAATCAGGGTAGTATCTTTATAAACAAGCAAGTTGAAATAAGCTGGAAGGAACACAATAACCCACGGTCCACCCTAGAGAAAAACCTATGCTGACCTCTTCGGCTGGATGAACAGACATTCCGTCTTGCCTCCAGAAAGTGTCCCGTATCCAGGACAGACAAACTTGACCGCAGACCACTCCTTGTCCCTGGCACAGCTGCTGCCTCCTCCGACCCAGCTGCTCACCCAGGCCTGCGATAGGTGTTCTCTTACAATTGATGTCATCTTGACTTGCCATTTTAATGCCACCATTTATTTAAACCTTACAGGATGCTGTAAGATGGGAGGTACAGAGAAAAACTTGTTTCAGGAAAACATACTTGACTGATTTGTAAAGACTGACAGTGAACAATGATCAAAATTTAATTCAGATTATTGTGGTGATACAACTATAAAATATTGACCAAAGAAAGCATAAAAACAGAAATATACAGAGCAACCTGATGATTACCTATATATTTCATTCCAAAAATTTATTATACACATAATTACATATGCATATGTAACTTATTTTTTTTAATTATTAAGAGATCTAAGTAGTAGACCCCTTTTTTTAAAAACAAAAGTGCCCTGGTGAATTAATGAAAATTTACATTTAGCCCGGCTGGTGTAGCTCAGTGGATTGAGCGCGGGCTGGGAACCAGAGGGTCCCGGTTCGATTCCCAGTCAGGGCACATGCCTGGGTTGCGGGCCAGGTCCCCAGTGAGGGCCATGTGAGAGGCAACCATACATTGTTCTTTCTCCCTCCCTTCTCCTCTCTCTGAAAATACATAAATAAAATCTTTAAAAAAAAAGAAAATTTACATTTAAATATAAAGAAAATATGTAATATATGTGTAATTTTTAACTTTTTAATCAACTGTTTTGATTAAATGACATCAGTCCTGATCACATTTACTACTATTTATGTACTAGTAATTAGTTGCTATATTTAATTAGATTTTGATGTATTTATTATGTTTCTTTTTCTTTATTTGTAGTGAAAATATCCTGTTTTAAAATACTTCTGTTTTTCATGAAATGCTTCGTTTCAAAAAATTTGTAGGGATTGCTGCATATTCTATTTCTCTCTTGAAAATGTAAAACACAAATTAGCATGATAAATGCTATGAGATCTCCACAGTAAAAAATAAGACTCAATGAGAAATCTAATTAATGTTTTACTTTAAAACAATTTCAAGTTTAAAGAAAAGCTATAAATACAGAAATCAAAACTCTTTCATTTCTGAGTCAGTTGAAAGTAAATTGACAACCTGATGTTCCACCATTTCCAAATACTTAGTGTCTGCTTAGTAAGGGCATTCTCCTACATGAGGACAATACAACCATCAAAATAAGAAAAATTAACATTGTTTTATTTCTTCTTATTTTCAAATCCCATTGGAGTGTTGCCTGTTGTCCTGGTAACACCCTTTAAAGGAAAAGCTTTAAAGTACACAAGTTCCTTCAGTTAAAGTTCGGTGTTTTTTCATGGCTTGGTTCAATCTATACATCTTTGGTAGAAGCATCACTAAAGAGAAGCTGTGTCAGTTCAGTGATGTACAATTTCAAATTGTTCCATTATTTTAACCAATAGATTAAGGTGAGCTCTACCAAGCTTCTCTAGTATGAAAAGATTTTTCCTTTGTAATTAATAAAGATTTTGTTCTATGTTTTTATTTGCTACATCTGGCAAGCCTAATTTCATTTCTAATTATTGACATATCTTTGTAAAGCAGAGAAGACTTGTTTAAAAACTGAGTTCTCATGTGTTTACTTTTAGTTCTTCTTAGGCAAAACTGCCAATGGTCCTCTTTTTGATTTGAATTTACTTGGTTTTCCAGTCTTCCGCTTGCTTCATGAATGTTCTTCTTCATTGACTCTGCCTCCTCTTTAAAGGCAGTCAACTTCATGGGTTTTTGTTCAACACCCCAGTTCTTTTTTTTTCCTGCTTCAACATTTTTACTTTTACCATTTATGCTTGTGAAGAAATGGTTCCACTCTACCTTCCTCCAAAAGACAAAATTGCAACCCCCCCACCACCGCAATCACTTATAGGTTGCTCTCCTTGATCAACTCATTCATTTTTTAAACTGTCATTTCTATCTTAACAATCTTTTAATTAATGTAATTGTCCTGCAATGAAAAGAGCATAATACCTCTGAGTGAAGTTCTGGATGCTTTGCTTTTGACGGACTGACCTTCTAACTATCAGTTTTATCATCTTTAAAAAAGGAGTAATAATTCTTATCTAACGTGCACGCTGAGAGGATTAAATGCGATAACATCTCATGGCAGCTGATCCATCAGGTAGTACATTTTAGGCATTAAATAGATGGTAGTCTTTTCTCATTATAGTTATGTTCCAATGTTTAAAAAATTCACAATTAAAAGATCCTAAGGAGCCCGGTTGGTGTAGCTCAGTGGATTGAGCGCGGGCTGGGAACCAAAAGGTCCTGGTTCGATTCCCAGTCGGGGCACATGCCTGGGTTGCAGGCCAGGTCCTCAGTGAGGGCCATGTGAGAGGCAACCATACATTGCTCTTTCTCCCTTCCTTCTCCTCTCTCTGAAAATAAATAAATAAAATCTTTAAAAAAAAGATCCTAAGGAAAGGAACTGTGCATAATATTAGTATATGCTCTTCAATATGTTATGTGGTGGACATTTGAAAAAGTCATTATTTATTTACCTGGTTTTGCCAAGAAATAACTTTCCTAGATAGCTGAGAACTACTCATCTACAAGCAGATTTTTTAAAAAGTCAACTTTGACACACTCTCATTGAAATTTTTTTTTAGGACATTCTTCTTTTTCCTTGGGCAGCACGTGTTGCTGCACCTGCATCAGGATATCACGGGTCTGTGACAATGACATGCAGTCAGGGTCGCATGCCATACTCATCTGCCCCTGTTCAGTCTACAGGTCACCCTTCTTCTGGTCAGCTCCTGCTTTCTTCCGTGTTTCTGTGGAGTCTAGGTGACCAGGACCTGCAACGACCCCCTCCCCACCCCCAGCACCATTTCCAGCTCTCCCGCTGGACTTCCTCACTTTCTAATTTGAAGCTTAACATCGATGAGTGGAGGTTTTGGGTCACCCAATTTTAATGACGTTGGGAAACATAAAGGCAAATGGCAGGTGAATACCCAAGGGGCTGCCCTCTGCATCAACTTCATTAAATCTGTTTGGTGACCTGGGGAGCCTTATTTCCTGTTTTGTAGCAATGTCCCTGGTGGTTGCTTGCCGAGGAGAAATTTGTAGGTGAAGATATTATGAGAAACCCACTGACTAGCCTATAAATCGATGCCAAAATGTGTGGTACATTATCTTGTAGCATATGATTTTATAAAATACCAGGTCATCAGTGCCAAAAGGGCCAAGTCACAAACAAAGGTTTTTATAAATTTAACAGTGTGACTACTAGCCAGCACCAAAACCAAACTCATAACTTCTGATAATGGTTATGTTCCTGAAAGAAACTATAGATAGATCCTGTTGATAAAATCAACTAGATACTAGAATGAACAGAAATACCTTTTTTAAAGTCTCTTTAAGTTTTTAATAGTTGTTTCCTATTAAACATTATTTACATGAGTATTTGAAATATGGACGTTTATCCTAATAATGTCAAAGGGATATTAAAAATTCCACACTGTACTATTAGCTACAGTCCCCATGCCTCATATTACATCCTCATGACTTATTTATTTTATAGCCCGGAGCATATGCTTTGCTAACCACCTTCGCCCATGTTGAAAGCAGACATAAGGAAAGAGCAAAAATTTAAAGACGGTTATGAGAGAGCCATATTAATATAAAAGGGAGCAAGTAGCATGACTAATGGAGCCATGGCTAAGCATAGGGATGTTACTTTGAAAATAATTCTGGCTTTGATGTTCCACCTGTTCTTTGTGAGAAGGAAAAAATTCTTCATATTTAAGAATTGGAGGAACACACTCACATACACAATTTTAAATAATACCAGAGACTGAGGGAAAGTTCTGCCCATCGTAATTAGTTGAAAATACAAAGCCAACTCCATGAATGAAGACTTTGTACAGGTTAAGAAAACTACTTAAGCATTACACACTCTAGAAACCTATTTTCTAGAATTTTCCAGGGACTCCTTGGGTCAACTAGTAGAAAAGCAGTTAGACAAGAGCTAGGCTTTTACAACGAAATCACATCTTTTATGCCTAATGATGTAGCGTTTAATCACATGGGTAATTGGGTTTTATTCTCTTAAGTTAAAAAATAAGCGGAGATTTTAATCACGTTTCAGATTTCTCTTCTGCTTACCCCGTAAGAGGCCCAACTTATCAGAGTTCCTGTCAATGCATTCAGTTCTTCTCCAGGAGAAATTCAAATCTCAGCTCTCTTATTAAGGTCACACAAACTTCATCTTGTGTCAAATGGCCACTGTCCCCTCCTGTGGGCATCCTCCATGTGCTGATGGCTTTGAGCCCCCCAACAACAGTCTCCGGATTATAAAGAAGCCATTGTTAGGGTAGCTCCTCCGATCACACAAGGGGACCCTAGAGTACAGGGAGACAGAGGAGGGGAACGAGGTTCCAAGCACTTACCTTTGAGCTGTCCCTCACCCTCTGCAGACCGAGAACCTGCCCTGCTTAGCTCTGTCGCTCTGGGGAGACGCGGCGGGAGGAAGCACTGGAGGTCAGGAACCATGGCAGACAACGTGGGGCCAAGCATGCATCTCTGTCTCCTCCTGCTGTCCCCTGAGGAAATTTGCTGAAACTCACATAGTGAAGTGTGTCTAGACCTTTCCCAAAGAGAATTTGGAAGAATGTTCCACTAGTTCTTTTTTCCAGTTTAAATTGATACAACCCAACCCTCACATAAAAGTGCCAGGTAGTAGAGACTCAGAAGTGGCTTCTGAGGATGAGGCCCTAGTTCCCACAGGAGAATCTTCTCCCACCACATCCTGTAACCCCTCATCTTCTCAGCGCCCTGCACTCCAGTCTAACCCTCTGCCACTTCATGTGTTCAGATTATCAGTGTCTCCTAGTCCTCCCCTCCCGGCCCCCACTCCCAGAGAGAGGGAGGCCTTTGGCATTGGGAGAAGGAGGGGAGAGTGTGTCCAGCCTGAAAGTGATGATCAAAATGGAATTTCTCCTTGAGGCAGCATCTCACTGGCTTCTGAGGGGCACCTTGCATCATCTAGAGCTGGTTAGAAATGCGGTTCTCAGACACCGCTCTAGGTTTCCAGAGCTGGAAACTTGTGGAGGTGGAGCCCAGGGGTCTGAGTTTTAACAAACCCTTCGGGTGAGTCTGGCGCAGGCTCAGGGTTGAGACTGGCCGACTCCTGCCATCCTTGGACTTCTTTCCAACCTTGGGTTGCTAGGAAAGAAAGAGTCGGCAAAGAACATTGCCTAAGAACAAGTTGTACAAGAGTTTATTTGAGCCAAATTGTCAATGGTTGCCGGGAAGCGAAATCTCAACAGAATGAGAAAATCCTCTGGAGGTTGGCGGTTTTGCACATTTTTTGTACATTAGGTTCAAAGGTGACAGACAGGATGATTACATGAAATCCATTAGTGGTAGATTAGGGAAGCAGGAGAAAGCAAAGCAGCGAAACCTCTAAGATTGGATAAAAAGCAAAAGAGAGTCGAGTGCTTCTTTTACCTTGGTGGGCACAGGCCCTTAGCGTTTCAGCACCCGGAGGTGGGGTTTGGGCAATCAGAGAACGCTGTCTTTGCCCGTTCTGATGCCGTGGTTGTGCCTTCCAGGGGTCCGGAGTAGAAAATCGCTCTGACATTTCATGGGTGTGTTATCTTAGGTGCCCCAAAACAACAAAGAATTTCAGAGGTAAAGATTTGTCAAGGAAGTCACAGGCCTAGGACAGGACCACCCGCCCCGACCCGCTTTTAGTTAGAAAGTTTTACCTTCAGACCCTCTGTGTGGTTACATTTGATCTTGTAACACTCGCCATGCGGGCATGCCCTGAGCTTGTCAATTTAGTCTGTGGCCCCTTTTCTGTCCACAAAAGAGAGAGAGAGGGAGGGGCAGAAGGAGAGAAGAAAGAAGGAGAGTAGGAGAAAGATTCAAGTCAGGGCTCCTGCTACTTTTGCTGCTGAGAACATGCTGACGTTTCCACTTAAGGAAGTTAGCCTCACTGGTCCCTCACATCCCTTCCAATGCTAATTCAGCAGAGCCAGGAGTGTTTAGGATCGATAAAAACAGCAGGGAGGAAGAACCATTAGGCGTAGAGGAAGGACTGCTTTATTATGTTGGGAACTATGTATACATATTGAAAGACAACATCTCAGAAAAGATGATTATGAGTTCACATCACAATTTTATTTCAAACATGCTGCTTAATGAGAAGTTACCATGTAAGCCAAACTCAGGGATGCGCCCTGCTGGTCAAACTATTCTTTGGGGGAAAAGAGGTGATAAAATAAAAAAGTCTGGTTAAAGAATATCAACTCGTCGCGAAACGGATGAAAGATGAAAGCAAGTGCCCAAACCGAAGCTGAGTGGGTGACCCGATGTTCCTAGAATGGATCCTGAAATAGCGTGAATGTCTCTTAGGAAACTGCTCGGGAGTTTGATCAGGAATTTTAATTATTCTTCAGGAGGGGCTGTGAATTCCATCTTACAAAGAGAGTGCTGTCTCACAACAGATTTGCGACTTTTCCCCTTCCATTTCTCCTCTCCTCTCTTTTTTTTCTTTTGTTCACTTTTAGTGAGTAAGTTAAACTTCCTGAATCTCAACCGCTTCACCTGTAGAGTGGGGAAAATCATTTCTTACCCAAATGAAAGAATAAGGCTAGAAAAATATGATCACTTTAGAGTCTTCCAGGATCTAAGACGTACTAATCAAAAAAATGGTGCATTCAAGGGGAAAGGGAGAGTGAGGTGTCATTTTCTGTCTTGGGCACCGATACGCACTGTGGTACCGAGTCCATGGCAGGGTTACTCATTCTGTGTCGTTAATCAGTCCAACACTAGCATGGTCCCCGCTATGTATTACACATTCCTACAGATTAACTCAATCCACGTGGTTACGCTGTGATGCAGGTACAATTACTCTGCCCATTTTGCAGGCAATACAGTTGAGACACTAAAGGTTAAATAGCCCAGGCGCACCTGTTGGTAAGTGTGAGCGACTGGACCTGAGCTCAGGCAGGCGGCCTCCAGAGACTCTGTCCAATACACTGTTCACTGACTGATACCCTGGCACGCTGCTCGAGTCTCCACCCATCTGAGCGGGCCTTGTCAGAAATCAAAGGATCTCAGGTAGCCTAAAGAAGCTGAACCTTAAAGAGATTCAGTGGGAGGTAATGAAAGCAAGGTCATTTCCATGTACTGTGTTGGAGTGCCTACTGCCCGCTCGGTACTAGTCCATGTATTTTGTAGTCGTCCGTCCCTGGAGTAAACCTCTACCCCTGACCTGAGCACCGACACCGTCAGTCTCCCTCGTCATCCCAGGTGATAACGAAAGTGACTTAGAAGCACCCTGGCCACGTGCGTGTTGCTGCTCATCTAGCAGGTTCTCTACATTATTCTCATGAAAAATCTGTGACATCGCAGGATAGGAGACATTGGAGAAACATCCTGCCTTGGTGATCTTAGAGCCTCTGCCATGTCTTGATGCTCAAAAAACCCCTCTCTCAGAAAGGACGAGCATGAAGCCTGATGCAGGGGGCTGGAAAGCAGAGATCAAGGTGAAAAAGGAATAGTGGTCAGATGTAACAGTGTACCTGCCATCGGCAAAACTGTTTCTTCAGGCCCCAGGGCTCCAAAGCCAGCCTTCCGCTCTTTGAGATAGAGCCGAAGTGCAAAGCACCTCACCTGTGCGCAGGCAGACTCCGCGCGATTCTGCTCAGCTCAGGCCCATGACTTGGAGCAATCCCGGGGTTCAGACTGGACGGCTGGCGCTGGACCCCATATGCTTGGGAGCATCATTTCCTCAGTGTGGCTGTGTGTCAGGCACGGTGCAGACACAGTTCACCAGCCAGACTCAACCATCCACAGCATAGGTATTATTCCTGTTTTAACAATGGGGGCCTGTATTTTATTTAAGCTCTTGCTCCAGCCAGCACAGAAAGGAGGGAAGATGGGATTCATTCTTCGATCTCTCTGGCTCCTAGCTAGTTGTGGGTTTCTGCTCTCTTATGTATCCCTGAAATCTTGACCTCTGACTTGGGAGTATTTTATTGTTTTCGTATAATTGACAGTGTTGTGTTCGGACATGAGTGAGTGTGTGTGTGTGTGTGAGTGTGTGTGTGCACCCTCCTCCATAGCCATCCTGTGAGAGTGAGAGAGATCAGTCAGGTTGCAGGGTAGAACTTGACCCCACTGTGACTCAGTAGAAAGTTTGTAACTTTTGGAGCAGCCCCCAATCACCAGAAGGCTGGCCTTTTCTTCCAGTAAAAGGTTCCGTAAGCTTCTCCGTACTGCAGCATACAATCCAGCATTCACAACGACATCAGAAGGACAGAAACCTAGCTCTCACACCTCCAAAGCATTGCAGGAATGAAAAGGATAAACGTAAAGCGAAGTACTGGTGCAGAAATGAATTCTACTCCAAAAATTATACTCTAATAATGCATTTGAACCACAGTATAGTTTAGAACTATAGTTTTTTTTCTTAAGAACCTTAAGCAATTTTTCTGGTTTTTCCATTCATTCTGCAAAAGAAGGCAATAGAGAAATGCTTTAAAAGTTAAAAGTACATCATGTTTAATATTATGAGTGTGTGATTTTTCCTGTTTTTGATTATAGAGAGAAATAAACATTTGATTCACTTGGATGACTTCATAGTTTACAAGGCTTGGTTATATTGCTGAATATATTTAAGTTTATTCAAAATATACAGCCTGATATTTTAGATTCTGAGGTACTTGCTATGGGCAACAGTTAAGGAAAAAAAATTTTTTTTTCTACTCTCATTGGAAGCACTGAATTGAGACGCTGTAATCTTCTCTAGAACTATCTTCTATTTCATGTTTCGGCAAAGACTTAATTGTTCTTTGAAGAATTTCTAACTCTAAAAACGATGGCAATTTATATTCCAAAGAAATATAATTATCTTGCTCAGAAAAGGGAAGAAACATAGAATTGCCTTTATTTTTAAATTATAGTTACACTCATATATTGGCAGTACATGTGAACAATTTAGGCAAAATTACAATGGAAAGAAGCCTGCAACAAAGAGGAAGCACGCGTAGGTAATGCCCCTCTGCCAGTTAAAGGAAATTCTATTTATTTTTATGTTTATTTATGTAAGCATCTTAAAGGTGCGGAGTAGCAAACTGAGCTTCACCTTTTCCTTGGTTGTCTTTTTCAGCACCTGTATTTGCGTTCAATGTTGAATACTATCTGTCGGATGCTTTGGGTATTATCTGTTTTTGAAATCAAAGTTAATGCCTTTAATTTTGTACTTATTCTAGAATTTTATAACTCTCGAGATAAAGTATTCATGACATGTCAAAAATAGGGAATAACGGTATGGTGATTGCCAGCGGGAAAATGGGGTGGGGAGGGAGAAGAGGGTAAGGGGGGTAAATGGTGAAGGAAGGAGACTGGACTTGGGGCGGTGAACACACGGCACAGTGCACAGATGACGTGTTATGGAATTGTGCACCTGAGACCTATGTAATTTTACTAACCAGTGTCATCCCCAATAAATTCAGTTGAAATTTTTTAAAAGTAGATAATAACCATGATACATCTTATAAACCAATTTTCATTTCATTTGCATATATAATTGATGAAGAAAATCTCTGTACGTATTTTATAGTGAAAAAGATGTGTGTGTGTGTCTGTGTGTGTATCATGGTGATTTTAAAAACCAGACCACACAGGGGTGGGCAGAATAACAGTAGGCTTACAGTTGCGAGTCTGTGAAACACAGATTTTACTCTTATAGTATTATTTATCCTTGTGTGATACATCGTTTCCATATGAACAACTGCAAACCTACTTCGGCTCACCCTGTATATTTAGCCTTTACATTTCAAATCTGTTATTTGTACACAGATCCTACACTGGAGTAAGACAAAGGGGGAGATGTTCGCTGGCTAGTGGCGAGGCATGCGTCACACCCTGTCTCCCGAAGACACTAAGATCGCAGGCCATGGAGTGGGGAGGGGAGAGAGAGAGACTTTGTGCCCTAAAGGGGAAAAAATAACGAGACCTTCCGACCATTGGCGTGAGAGGTGGCTCTTGTCTTCAGACTGTAAAACTCAAAAGGGCCGTTCGAAGGAGCGTTGATCACTGCGAGTAACAGGGGACCCGCCTTTGTCTAGGGGTGTTCAACATTCCAGTTCTCTCTGCTGTGTTAGCACAGGTGTTAGCACATGCCTGGTGTGAGAAATGGGTCAGGGCTGATACACCCAGACAGGATGTTCCAAGGCCCTGGAGTCAGAGTGACGACCTGGGCTAAGGGGTGGTAATGAGGATAAAGAGGAAGGGCGGTAGGAATAGATTTCCATGGGAACGGTCCACGTGAAGACTGTCCGCATAAAACTGCAGGAGGAGGCAGGAGTATTCTAGGTGAGTCCTGAGCCCGAAACCCAAGGAGTAACATTTGAAGGTGCATTCGCAGCCACAGGGAAGTCTCTCTTCCTGCCTGAGGACGGGGCTGGGGGACAGGTGTAGAGGGAATGGAGCCACGGAAGGCTGAGGGGCACCGGCAGCAGAGCTGACTGGGAACATACGGTGGTGGGAGACAGGAGACCAAACTGAAGATGAAGGTTCTCATCTCGCACGTTAGGCCCTAAGATTGATCGACGTTGAGTGGAAACTCTTAAGAAAAATGTGCCAGGACCATTTCTCAGAGAATTGAGCGTCCCTGAGAAACAGAGGACAGAAAGCAGGCATGACAACCGAGTGAGGACCTGAGGAGCTCCAGGAATTGAAAAAGGAAACGTGAGGCCCAAGGAAGGAGTGCCGGATGAATGAGGGGGCACTGGGGGGTATCAGAATCTCTTGGATATCCAAAGCATGAGAAAGGTTTGTTGTGGACAAAAAAAAAAATGTTGGCTTTTGAGAAAGTAGTTTCAGTGGAGTGATGGAGTTACTTAGATGAACAGGAAGGAAGTGACTAAGCACAGAAGCCCAGCTGTGCCAGGCAGTCAGTCATTCAGGGTCTGATTAAACATCGAGACTTAGGAGGTGGTCCCGGGTCACATTTATTTCACACCAACTTACTCAGAAGTCTGTTGAACCCAAAGTGAGCTTGCCAGACAGGGTGACGTCAGGTGGCCCCTCTCACTGAGAGTCCTGGCAGCCGTCCACCGAGCAGCGCCACTCAATAAGCAGGAGACAGGCCCTTCTGTCTCCCAGGTAACAGCCCAGGTGCAAAGGGATGAGATTTACAGTAGCAGGTTCAGGAGCCCCCGTCTGAGAAGTCACCTTCTCCCAGGGGCCATTACGTCTGATTAAAAGTCTATATGCACGAAACACACCCAGCTGCAATGGTCACCACCCCTGTTGGGGACCGAAACTGTGGAGTCACCATCAGGCTTCCATGACAGTGATATTTTTCCAATGCGATGCAATTTATTTTTTAAAAAGGGAAGGAATGGTAGGGGACTGGGGAGGGGGCCAGAGATGAGCATGAGAAAAGTTAAGGACCGTATATAAATAGGATAAGAAAAACAGAAGTGAAGTGAGTCAGCGAGGATTCCAGACCGAAGAATCACTTTGGGCTCCGAGGATTCTAACATGTTACAATTGACTCCCAGTCTTGCAGCTTCTCTGTTCTCAGGGTTAGGACAAGTCAATGGCAGGGTGAAACAGAAAACTGCTAGAGGCGAGGAGCATGCTGCAGTTTTCGTATTATCTAACCTAAATACGGCTGCTCTCAGTTACATTTTTTGGAGAAAGCTACGTGCCATAAAATTCTAGATTTTTCAGGGTTCTCTCCCTAAAGATGGAAACAATTTTGAGGATGCTTCGGATTTGCATCCGTGGTTGAGTATACCTTCTACTATCCTCACACGCTCTCCCCACTCAGGGAAAAGAAAAAAAGGACTAGACTCATTACTGACTCAAACCTAGCAGAGAAAGTCAGCTAGTAAAGTGGTTTAGAAAGTAATGTGGATGGCCAAACAAAAAATGTGTTTCCCAGGAAACCGTGGGGAAGACCAAGACCAGGATCGCAGTAAACCTCGGAGTAGAGGAAGGTCGTGAGCCATATCTGAAGAACAGTGTAGGGACCGAAGTTTTCTAGTTTGAAATTTGACGTGAAGTTTCAAGCAGATCCAAGAAGATATTCCCCGCTCTTTATGGAAGAGGATTAAGAGAGATTCTCTAGGACAGTTAATGCGGAGATTTAATAAGTAAAGACCACCTAAATGTCTTTCTGTTTCAAGTCTTGAAGATAATTTCATGTAAAAGTCCATGCTATGATACAGTTCGGAAGTCTGTTAAGCCTGAGTTATGAAGTCAAAAACACTTAATGTTACAATGAAAAAACAAAAGAAAGATTCTTTTAGCTTGTATATCATCTTCAACAGTGTGACTTGAGTTCAAGCCTTTCATTAAAACTGAGGAAGGAGAAGTCTGAATGTGCTCTACAGAGAATAGATGAGAAATAGAAACCGAGTATGCGGTGTGCGTGCTTTATTTAAATTACCATTGTTACTGTACTTTAGAGAATGTGAAAACTCATCATCAGGGATAACAAAGAATCTGTCTACCCCTATTCTGTCGTCAACGATTTTGGAGGGAACTTGGCATTCTGCGAAGCCACCTTGTAGTACGCCCACCATTCTCAGTCTCTGGCAGGTCATGCCGCGTAGGGAATCGGTGTCCGCGTCCACCCTAGTGTTATGCTTTTTATTTCCACGTAACTTCCTTTTGCATTACGGAGCTATTCGTGCCCCGGTAACTTCTCATCAGTGTGTTCTTTTGGTTCCACATTAGAATCGCCTGGGAAGGTTAAACACCTCGGTGTCCTGGCGGCGGGGTCAGCCCCAGGCCACAGCCCACTCTCAAGACCTCTGGGGGATTCCAGGGTGCCCCTGCGTTCAGGGACCATTCCCTTATCAACAGAAGTTCTCAGCTCTGTGCAGAAAAATCCCTAGTGAGCTTCTGAAACATACTCTCTCCACCCCCGGAGATTCTGATTCAAAAGGTCTAAGACTGTTCCTGGGGTTTGACATTTCTAAAGAGCTCCATGGATGTGTTGCAAGTCGGAGTGGGTACCAGCACTTGGAAGTTCTAGAGAAGACATCTCTTTACTGTCTTTTGTCAACTGCTAAGGGCACAGGGAGAAAAATCCTGTATCACCCGCAACAATTTTACCTATGGAGCCTTTTAATCTGTAAGTCAAAGAAGTGACCTTTTAGCACAAATGATTTTCAGATGGTGTTTTAAAATCATTTTCGTTGGGGAGAAAATGAAAATTTAACCCATAAATATTTAGCGATGAAAAAGTCGTTAAAAGAAGCTCATGTGACATGTGTGGGGTATGGTGAGAGTCAATTGCATTAAATCTTCAAGTCTGAGAATTTTAGTGACTTACAATTTGGTCATACTGGACAGTGATTTTAAAATGTTTGATAAATCACTACACAGGCAAGCATCTGCTCAAATAAAAATGATTGGTTATTTGCTAGCAAAGCAGGAGATACTTTGAGAGTCATGATTAGCCATAAACTAGACATAAGTCCAGATAATAATACTTAGCCATATTATAAGCATGTATAATAATAAAATTTCTTATACGTGGCCTAGTGAAAGAGAACTTTTTTTAATGCCTCATATGAGAAAGGCACTGTGTTAGGAGCTAAACAAAAGGCAAAAGAAGGACACTCACATTTTATTATGAAACGTAGGCTGCTCTTCAGGACAACAACCCATAAAGGACATGTAAGGTGTAAGCCAAGTTCAGAGGAGGGTCGTGAACATGAAAGCGGGAGAGGAGCCTATTAACAGATCTGACAAGGCAGTTTGAAATCTGTCAGAAACTGCAGTGATTTCCCTTGGAATGCAGATTGTGGACTGGCTGAACGTCGACCTTAAGCATCTAAAAGGAATTAAATGTATGATAAGGTTACGGGCTGAATTTGCCTCCCCAGAATTCATAGGTGGAAGTCCTAACCCCTGGCACCTTGCGACGTGACTGTGTTTAGAGATAGGGTCTTTAAAGAGAGGTGATTAACTTAAAACGGGGATGTCAGGGAGGGCCCTGTGTGTTGGTGCCCTCGTCTCTTCTGATAAGGCCACCTGTCATGGTTCATATCAGTCCACTGGGACTGGTGTCCTTATGGGGAGGGATGAGGACGAGGACACACTCAGAAGGGAGACCAGGTGATGTCACTACGGCAGGGTGGCCCTCTGCCAGCCAAGGAGACCATCCTCAGAAGATCTAAACCTGCCAACACCTTATCTCCAACTTTTAGCCTCCAGAATTGTGACAAAATCAATTTATATATATATATATATTTTTTTTTTTAACCGAAAGTGTTTTGTGATGGCAGCCCTCGCAAACCTCTATAAGCAGTAACGTTCTGTAAACAGCGTCCACACTAGGAAATGAACTGGACGTTGCTGCAGAAGTGTGTTAAAAACGTAAGAAGTAGCATCTGACGACAGGGGTTATCTGGTATTCACCAAAGAAGTGGTGTTTTAAATTTAAAAACTACCTGTTTTTAACTTCTGCTGTAAGTGATGATTGGCCCTCCTTGCAGGAAAACATAAACTGCACTACAGGAGCATATCAATATTCCACTGTAATTCATCCGCTGTGTCCCTTTGGACCAGATCAAAGATTTGCTTGCAATATTTTGACTTATGCATAATTAAGTAGTGTTAGAGTGAGGTTTGGGTATTTTTTTTCAATATCTTTTGATCTCTTCCACTCTGAGGGTGCCATACCCAGAAGGGGTGAATGAGGGTAAGGGCCGCATGCTGTTTG
>PVJI01007834.1:0-75386 GCA_004026765.1 Micronycteris hirsuta | reverse complement strand
AGCCTATCTGTTGGGCTCTTCTTACGTAAAAGAACCTTATCCTGTCTTTCCTTACTCCTGTTCCTTTCCTGTATTAGACAGTCATTCTGGGGAAAATGGTAACAGGAGGAAAGGGAAAGGCAGGGAAACCCATCATTCCTTTTTCTTTCAGTCCCCACTTGGTTGTCAGTAACCCGAGGGTGGAGAGTGTTGATAGAAAGGGCACGTGTCAAGAGTGAAATAAAACTAGTTGAGTTAGTTTTGTGCAGTGTTTCCATTGTTCTGGTAAGACCAAATGCATATGCATATAAAAGCTATGAAATGCAAATTGTATGATTTTGGTAATTTGCATAAAAGTTAAATGCTCTTATATTAGCATTTAAATCTCACATGAACAGTATAAGGATGGATGTCAAAATTCATGCTAAATATTAACATTTTAATTTTTTACCCTGGCTGGATGGCTCAGTTCGTTGGCGTGTCATCCCATACACCAAAGGCTTTCGGTTCAGTTCCCAGTCGGGGCACATGCCTAGGTCGCAGTTTTGATCCCCAGTTGGGACACATACGTAAGCAACCAATTGATGCTTCCTTCTCACATCAATGTTTCTCTGTCTTTCTCCCCTCCTGTCTTTCTAAAATCACTACACATATCCTCCAGTGAGGATTAAAAAATGAAAAAGCTGTGGTACCTTTATACAATGGAATGTTACTTGGCCATAAAAAAGAAGGAAATCTTACCTTTTGCAACAACATGTATGGACCTGGAAAACATTATCCTAAGTGACATAAGCCAGTCAGAGAAAGACAAATAACATATGATTTCACTTACATGTGGAATCTAATGAACAAAATAAACTAACAAAATAGAAACAGACTCATAGGTACAGAGAATAGACTGACAGCTCTCAGAGGGGAGGGGGTTGGAGGGCTTAGTGCAAAAGGTGAATGGATTAAGCAAAAAACCCCAGAAAACCTCATAGATACAGACAAGTGTGTGGTGATTTCCAGAGGGAAAAGGGTGTGGGGGAGGTAGGAGAGGGTAAAGGGAGGATAAATGGTGATGGAAAGAGACTTAACTTGTGTTGGTGAACACACAATACAATATACAGATGATATAGAATTGTACACCTGAAACTTATATAATTTTATTAACTAATGTCACTCCAATAAATTCAATAAAAGAATAAAATACAATAGAAAGCCCCAAAGCAGGAAAACATCTTTCTCCGACTGGTTTTTTTTGTTTTGTTTTGTTTTTTACATATTTGCTAATGAGTGTCTGCACAATAAAGATGTGGTCTGCAGCTAGTTTTCCAAGGAGAAATCCAATTTGGCTCTCATGGATATTGCTGCTGCTCAGATATAGTTTAATTCTTTAATTGAAGCAGCTGCAAAATAGCTTGTGGGCAATGCAATGCTCCCCAGGCTTTCCTGGAGCAGTCTGGGTGGGGACCACCTTCACTTTTGTGTTCTGAATCCCTTGAGCTCATCAGAGAGGCTGTTGAGAAAATGTCTCCTCTGGGGTTCTGTGACCTTGCCGTTGGCCTGTTAAAGCTGTGGTTGTCTGTGGCTAACTTCACAGACTCGATTCTACTCTTTGTAGTCAGAGCGTTGCTAGCATTTTGCCACCATGGACAAAGGAATAAATCAATTTCTCTCCAAAAGCCCTTCCAGAAATCTCTCCACTAGCCCGGCTTCTGTAGCCTGCCGAGAAAGGCGTTGTTATAAGACCTGTTCTCTAAGTAGCTCACGTGCACTTAACTTTCGTGACTTGCATACATACTTTTGGTACAGGAAAGCTTTGGTAAAAGAGGGCAAGTTTGGGGAGAAAAAGGATCTACTCAAACCAACAGGGGCTTACACCCCTCTGCCTACCAACAGCCAAAGGATGCGCCAGTTAAGGAAGAAGATGTGGGGCCTCAGAGTTAGCGCAAAAGCTCCACTGAGAGACCATACTGGGTTTTGGCCAACTGACTATGACCTTTTCAAAGTGTAAGACTGTGTCTTAGTTATTTCTGTTTGCTCAGGGCATCACAGGTGCCCAGCAAATGCTGACTGATGATGGTGATGATGATGATGATGATGATAT
The DNA here is from genome assembly GCA_004026765.1 of Micronycteris hirsuta. Lineage (NCBI taxonomy): Eukaryota > Metazoa > Chordata > Mammalia > Chiroptera > Phyllostomidae > Micronycteris > Micronycteris hirsuta. Next base: position 73,315 of record PVJI01007834.1, on the reverse strand, counting down.
GTAGACAAAAACTCCTTCTACAATCCATTCATTCATTTCTAGTGAAGGCAGGACCCTTCTCTGTCCCTGTCCCTGGCTCGATTCTCTAAGACTTTGTAGCACCTGTGTAACTGCCCATATAAAAGTACCACTCTCCACTTCTAACTTTTATCCTTTTTGCCTACTTTTTTTTCTACTTTATTCCTGCATTTTTTCCCATATACAGTTTATCCTCTGCTTATTCTCTTTTGATTGCTTAGTTGTTTGAGGTCTGTCTTATCTGCCTTAGATCTTATTTTCCTTATCATTCATCCTTTTCTAATGTATTCACATACAATACATGTAAGTGCAGGCATTTACAGAAGAGGATTGTTCATGCTAGCATCAGCTGATATTTCTCCATGTCTACTGCTCACCAGGCACTGCCTGACTCTTTTCCTTTGTTATCTTGTGAGTTGTCACAACAATCTCACAAGGTAGGCACAAGTATTATCCTATTTTATAGATGACAGTCCTGAGGCTTATGGGGAAAGTAATGCCTACGATGATGGTCTCGCCTAGGCAGTGGCGAGGAGTCCCTGGAACCTCTCTGACTTCTGTTACTGCCATCCACACTTGCAAAATGACATCCAGGAGGTGTCCTGAGTAAAACATAACCCCTGCACCCGCAGCCCTCTGCACCCGCAGTCTTCTCAGCCCAGGAGGCCTCTCCCTGATGGAGCTCCACCAGCTCAGGCCCAGCCCTTCCTTACTGCTTGCCGAGTTGCTTCCAACCAACTCCAGGGGAAAGCTGTGAGCTCCACTCAAACTCCTTCCCTGCTAATTGCCGCTTGACTTTGCCACCTGCCCTCGCTGTGTTTTGAGAAGGGCTGAAGGAATATTCTGGGGCTGTAGACACTGGGGGGAAAGCTTTACCTCACCTAATAATCAAGTAACAAGGGAAAAAACTCTCGTGAGCAGCTACTGGTTCTACCTGCCAGGGTTGGCTGGGCCAGGCACTTTACCTGCCTCATCTCATTTCATGTTCACCATAGTCAAACAAGGAAGGTTTTTATGGTTGAGGAACTTGCAGCTTAGGGCAGTTGTCTGACTTGCAGTGAACACAGATAAATGAGTTTTAATTGGAATTCCAATCTAGGGTGTCTAACTCCAAAACCCATGCTTTTCTGCCTCTGCTAGGAGCATATACAAGTGTCCAGAAATCCGAAATGATCCAGGGTGCTGGCTCCATTGAAAAGCAAAGATTATAATACAAGTTTCCCATGCTCAGAAACATTCATTGACTGGGGTGACTGGAAGGAAATTTTTAAATGATCACTAACAAGGTATTAGACATTCTTGCATAGCACCATCAAGCACAGAATGTTAGGTTAATGGGATACTGTTTACTTCCACCTCACGTAAAGAAACGAAACATGTGTGTCCACATGTATATTTGTAAGGTACTCTATGAAGTGTGGAAGAGTGATGCACCCATTTTCTCCACTTGCCACACTCTAAGTCAGTGGTTCGCCAAACGAGGAGAGGTGGATTTGACCCACAGGGGCGATTTGGCAATTTCTTGGGACACCGTTGGTTGTCACAACGGGAGGAAAGGAGCTACTGGCATCCGGTAGTTGCAGGCTAGAGAAGCTGCTAAATATCCTACAATGCACAGGACAGCCGAGCACGGACCCCAGCTACCAACAGTGCCGAGGCTGAAAGGCCCTGCCCAAGGTTTAAGAATCAGGGAAATGGTACACTTTTTTCTAGGTTCCTGGGATTCTAGAAAAGGAATTGTTCCTAGTATATTTCCCTGCATCCTGGATAAAAAAGTAAATGTGCCTGAAAGCAGGAATCTGCCTGAGAAAAGCTCGCTGTTCCTTCCTGTATTCTCACAGTGCCGCCACACTCGCAGCCCTTCCAACACCCAATGTGTTGGGTTTCCCCTACCAGCCAATTATCCAACACCAGCTGGTGGTCCTGCAGTTCAGTTTAGTTCTGAGACGAACCGCCTGGAGTTAGTGTCAGATCCCGCCACTTATGGGCTCGGCCCCACAACACTGCCCTCACTTGTCTTTGGTACTTCCCGCCAGCAGCCTGCTGTGCGTCAGGGCTCCCGTGACCCCTCTTTAGGTTTGATAATTCACTGGAGCAGCTCACAGAACCCCGGAAGCACTTACTTGTGTTTACTGGTTTATTATATAGTAACAGATATGAAAAAGGATAGAGATTGCACAGCCAGGTGAAGAGATACAGAGGGTGAGTCCAGAGGAGTCCTGAGCACAGGAGCGTCTGTCCCTGTGGAGTTGGGGTGCACCATGCTCCTGGCACATGCTTGCGTTCCCATGCCAAACGCTTTCTGAATCCTGTACTTGTGTAATTTTTATGGGGGCCATATCATGTAGCCACCATCGATTGTTAACTTAATTTCCAGGGCCTTTCGCCTCTTTAGAGAATGGGGAGGGAGGTGCTGAAAGTTCCAAGCTTGGGATCATGCTTTGTCTTTGTGAGGACCAGTCCTGATCCAGGAACCCAACAAAAGGGGCCTCAGGAACGAAAGCTGCTCCCATCACCCAGGAAATTCCAAGGGACTTAGGAGCTCTGCGTCAGGAACTGGGGTCAACCCAAACATAAGCAGGAACTGAGGATAGAGACAGATGGATATATCTATATACACATGCGCACGTGCACGCACACACACACACACACACACACACACACACACACACACACATCTAAAATAGAATCTCTCAGAGAATCAGGGAGAAACCAGTGAATTTTTCTTCACCAAAAATTGAGATTTTGGCAGCCTGTTCCTTTGCTTTTCACTGCAGTGCTCAATTGATTATTACATTTGTCCCAGGTTTGTTCTTCATATTCTAGGACCTTTCTCACAGTGTGAAGGTCTGGACAGTGACCTTCACACTTGGAACTTGGGCTCTGCTCAGGCCTCCAAAGTGCAGCTAAGAGTGGCACGGGGCATCTGGAGGGCAGGTCAGGCGAAGCGGAGTGCATTTACCTCTCGCCTTTCCCTGTGTCTAATTCAGCCAGTGAAGTGTGGTCTCTATTTCACTCATTCTCACAGAAGCATTCAGTAGACCAGAGGGAATGGGGCAGGCTTTTATCTCCAGGCAGTGGTGGCTCTGAATTTTTATGGGAACTTCACCATGAATTCACTCATCAGTGAGATAAGATGTTTCCCCCTTTTGGCTGCACACTGAAATATGACACATAGGATCTGCTGGCACTTTTAATTCTAGCAACACTTCTAAATCACAGACTCAGAGAACTGCAAAAGTGAGATTTGTCTACACAATTTTAGCACATTCATTCACTAACTCAACAAATACTTATTAAGCACCTACTGTACACCCAGGCACTGTGCTGGGTGCTAGAGCTTCAGCTCCATTGCTCAGATACACCTCTTAGCCTCAGCGTTCTCTCCTGTAAAGGGAAAATAATAGTGCTTCCTCACAGAGTTGTGTCATGAATTCAGTGAGGTGATACGTGTGAAATACGTAGTAAACACGCAAGAAGAGTTCCTCAACATTCTTATGAACAAACATGGACCTGATCTCACTGAAGGATCCCATGGTGAATACATACAAGTAAGTAGGCAATTAGCATATAGTGTGAAAACCGCTCTGAGAGAGGAACCATGGGGTCCACGAGATCTCGTACAAGAGAAACCCTAACCTGGACTAGGGGCTTCAGGAGGCTTCTTAGAGGAAGTTTCGCTTGGGCAGAAACCCAAAGTACAAGCGTTAACCAGGCAGAGCGCAGGTGGCAGAAGTACTGCAGACAAGGGGAGCAGCATTTCTACGGGCCCAGAGGTGTGGGAGTAGGGAGGGGCCTTTCAAGGCCCTGGAAGGAGAGCCGTGCCACTTGGAGATAACTCCTGCTATTGTTTAGGGTTATATCCTTCAAGTTTTCCAGCACAGAGAGACACTTATCTCCCTTTAAAACTGAGATCACCCAATTTTAGAAGCTGCTCTTTCTCTATATACTATAATGAACATCTTTTGACATCATTAAATTTTTCTCTCAAATATAAGTTTTAGTGATTGCAAAATTTTCATAGTTGGTCTACCATAATCTGTTTATCCATTAATTTATTGAATGAGCACTAGTTGTTTTGGGGTTTTTGCCCATTGAAAATAATGCTGTGATCACCATTGAACCAATTACAATGCTTTGGTCATAGGGGGAAAAGGAGGGAAGGACTCTAAAGAACTTAGGCAGAGAAGAAGTGGGGTCCTCAGAAGCCCGAAGCACCAGCTCAGGCGGGGTGGGATTCGGAGCAACGTGGGCTCCAGGTGCCACACCAGTGACTGCAATCTCTTTAAGGGGCTACGTGGTAGAATAAACCCACTGCAGCCACTCCGAGTGGGCTTGAGCACACTGCTCAGTTTCCAGCTTCCCCAAGGGAAAATTCAGTTAGCCTAACATGATCATTGGCTCGTCTCAAGGGAGCTCAGTGAGACGAGTTGAGCAGTTTACTGTTTCTGAATGTAAACAGTAAAACAGTAAACAGCCATGGCCGAATCATTCCCCACAGAGAGCCCGGTGCTGCAATGGGAGGACGAACTGATACTGGGGCACAAAACCAGCAGTGGGCATCTCACAGACACATCTCTGCGCGTATCCATGTAGCAGTTTAAGGCTTTTTATGCATATTGCCAAATTATTCTCAAGAAAGTTTATTTCTGGTAATTCATTCTTTTTTTTATTGTGGTAAAATATATACAATATAAAGTTTGCCAACTGAACCATTTTCAAGTGTACGGTTCGGTGTCATGATGCACACATGTGACAGTGTGCAGCCGTCGTCACCATCCGTTTCCAAATTTGTTGTCACTCCGATAGAAACTCTGTGCCTAGAAACAATAGCTGACCTCCAGCCTCCGGTAACCTCTATTCTACTTTCTGTCTCTGTATCACATAAGTGAGATCATGCAGTATTTGTCCTTTGTGTCTGGCTTGTTTCACTGATAGTTGCGATTTTAAGGTACATCCATGTTGTAGTGTATATCAGAACTTTGTTCTTTTTTATGGCTGGATACTATTCCATTGTACGTACAGACCACATTTTGTTTGCCCACTCATCTGCTGATGGACACCTGGATTGTTTCCACCTTTTGGCTATTGTGAATAATGCTGTAATGCTGTTTGCATCCCTGTGTTCAGTTCTTTGGGGTACATACCAGGAGTGGAATTGCTGGCTCATGTGGTGATTCTGCTTAACTTTGTGATGAATCGCCAAACTTTCCCACGGTGACTGCACCATCTGGTAATTCATTCTTGATACTAAACACTAGAAAATGTTTCACTGGCATGCAAGACCATCATGCTCTAACTATCTAAATTATTAAACCAAGAATAGTTTGAATGCATTTTTTCCAAAAATAACCCTCACTGAAATCACATAGTATGGCATTTTTTACAACAAACTTATCAGTTCTGCCCCCAGCATTTTGGAGCCAGACAATATCACTGTCCCAGTGAGCAGATGAAGGCAAGCCTTTATAAATTCTTTGTGCAAGCCTGTGGTTGCTTTCACTTGCAATATGCCTGGAATTCTGACCGCATACCCCAGTGCTTCTGGTGCCTCTGGTGTGATGACCCTTTGGCCTGCATTTTTAGGTTGGAGGCTTCCTGGGCTGTGATTCCACTGAGTTCTCTGGGCCTCATTCCATTGCATTGGGCTAGAAGTTCCTCAGTGGCTGCTGCACAGAGCCCCAGCTGAGCTGGTGCCCCTCGCCCTTACTTAGGTCTGGGATTAGTGGGGCTGAGTACAGAAAAAACCTGCGATTTTGTTTCTAGTAGATCACCTGAAGTCCATCCAGAGATGGGAAAGAGAAACAAGGGGCAGGGGGCCCAACCAAGGGGAGAACAGGCACTGTGTTGGGCTTTGGGGATACAGCAGTGAGAAAACACAGGTCTTCATGAAATTCACCGTCTACAAGGGAAGAGACATATGAATCAGAAATTCTACCAATAAATGTGCAAATACAAACTGAATCAAGTGTCCTGGAGAAAGAAATGGTTCTCTCAGAACATATAACACAGAAATGTGATTTAGCTCAGGTGGTCCAGGAAGACTTCCATGGGAACATGACCCTAAAGCTAGCATCTAAGAGTTAACTAAGTGGGGTGGGGGGGCAGTGTGTGGGATGGGAGTGTAATTACCATTGCAGAAACAAGAAGGCCCTGCCCGTGTGGAAGGGGAAAAAATCAGTGCCCTTGAGCATGAAAGGCAAGGCATTGAGGGCCCAATTTGTATTAAAACCACTGGTCTCACTTTCTCACTTGCGAACAATGGGAAGCCATTTGAAGTTTTAAGTAAGGTTGTCAAACCATGGGATGGAGGGATTTCATTCCCTCTAGAAAGGGCAGCAGGGAAAATTGTAGCTTTTAGTAGTCCGAAGCTGCTGTAGTCCCCTGGAAACTTCCTGGGTGTGCCCTGCAGCAGCCTCCTCTCTGTGGAGGAGGTCGGAGCAGCCGGGTCCTCTCCCTCCCACGTGAGCTCGGGCACACCAGCACATCTGGTGCAGGAATGCACAGCGATGTTCCTCTTCATTTCTTCTTGGCTCTCAAAGGCCAGATATCTAGATGAAGAGTGGCTACTGGTGTAGTGTTTGTACACCATCTAAGAAATGAGTCAACTGGGTTTTTGTAACTTTGGAAGTCAGACAAGAGACTCTATGAGGGAAAATATCTGTCTTTCTGCTGACACACTTCAGTACATGTATACTTCCTAGGAGTAGAAAATATTGAAAATAAGCAAGTTTAGGCACCAAAGGCAAGGCCTACCAGTGCTCAGGAAAAGCATGACCTTCCAAAGTTATCATTTCACTCTCGGTCAGCCCTGGAGGCCCTTCCATCAGCGTCAGGAGGTGAATCCTTGTTTCATAATTCATTCAATCAGAGAACACTTCCCGAATACCAACGTCCTCATTCACAGGCACTAGGGATGCAAAGGTAAGCCCTGACCTCGAGGAGCTTCCTTCCAGCCACCGTTAAACTTTCCAAAGCACGCACGCGCACGCACAGACCACTTCAGTTTATGTTTGGGGACAACTTGAAGCATAACTGTGTATGTACTATAACATAACTATTTGCATGAGGACAAAAAAGATCTTTCAAGGAATAAGAGAAGAATAAGCAACATTTATTAAATACGTTTATCTATCAGGCATTATGATAGATGTTTCCAGGTGTATTATCTCATTAAACCCCTGTGAAGAAACTGAGGTTTGGGTATAATAAATAACTTTCCAGGGTTTGAGTGTATATCTTTCAACTGTAAGCAAATTATTTCTCCGCTTTCGTTTCTGTGAAGCATTCCCCAAGTCCCCGGTTATAATTAATTGTTTCCTCTTCTGAATTCCCAGAGTACAAGTGGTTCATGCCCCTGCAGTGTTTACTTTAGTGAGCCTCACTTTACAGAGTTGTTTACACGTATCTTGGCCCCTAAGTTCCTTGAGGACAGGAAGATGTCTTGATCATCTTTGTGTTACCCCGGCGGAACAGAATACCTTGCATACCACCAATATGTGCTCATGAGATGCTTGTAGAATGAAAAAATGTGTTCACAGCTCTCGCTGGGTTGGTCAGAACCTCGGGCCCCAGCCCAGCACCCCCTTCTCAGCTCTAGTTCTGTAGTGTATCATCAAGGGTCTTATGGTCACGTGGAAAACCTAGTCAGCAAGCACAAGCTCAGCTCACGCCTCCAGAAATAACTTCCCCTTGCCACCTTTCTGGTACAAACTCTCAGGAAGTAAGACTCTAGGTTGAGGTCCATGCAGGTTCTGGCAATAAGCAAGGGACTATCTGAGCATAGAATTCTGGGATCATGGGGACTCACAATATGATCTGCAAAGAGGCATGGACCCTTGGCTCTGTGGATGTCCTACCCCCATGGGGAGGGGTACAGCTGAAGGTGGACCAGAGCTTAGCTCTTTAAAGCAAGGGCCCCTTGCCCAGCTCTAGACTAATGGAAATAGCAAATGTGAGAAATAATAACTGAAGTGAATAAAGACAAAACATTTCAAAAATATGCACTGGATTCATACATACTATAAAAATGACAAAACAGACTTCAGAACTAAAGTTCAGGGGCACATTAGGAAAGATTTAACTGGTGCACATTTGTTAGTTATTACCATTATACTGTTTGATTCTGTTTTCTTTTAGGTATGTTCTTTACTTATCCCTGGCTAAGGGATAAGCTCAGTGGGAGCTTGATCCCACTGAGCTCTCGGGGCTGGGGTTGGGGTGGGAGGAGGTGGTGTTGAGCAGAGACTGGAAATACCGCTCTTGTTGCTGGGCTGCCGGGAGCCCTCCCATCCTCTGCACGTAAGGTTTTGAGCATTTAAAAAGCTACGAATCCTGCTTAATGCTCACTCTCTATATCCAATCAATCACCATGTCCAATCAATTTTATCTCCTAAATATTTCTCATATCCCTCATCTTCTCTCTAATTTAATTTCCTCACCTTAAACGATCATCATCTTTCTTCTAACTAACCTCCTAAATGGTTTTCTTCAATCCATTTTCTGCACAGCTGTGAAAGTCAACTTGCTAAATGTAAATTGAATAATGTTACTTTATCTCTTAAATTCTGCAGTGGCTTCCCATTTATTTTAAGACAGATTCTAAAATCCTGAAGTCTATTATCAACCTGGACCTACCGCCCTCATCTGGTATTCACTTGCTGAGCTCCAAGCTAAATTGGTCTCCTTTCAGATTCTCAAAGTTTCCAAACACCTTCCCATGCCAGGGCTCTTTCTTTTGCCCAAGGCACTTTCTATCCCCTCCCCTCTCTTCCTCAAATCTTAAATGTCAACATGTCACTCCATGACAGACTCCTTCCCTGACTGCCTCCTACCCCCACACTGGGTAACATCTTCTATTATACAGTCTCATAGATTCCTCCATTACCATTAGTACTATTAAAGTTAATTTGCTGCCTAACTCATTGGCTAAGGACTTTCTTTCTTGCTAGATTATAAACTTGATGATAGCAAGAACTGTATGTGCCTTATTCACCACTGTATCCCTAATGCCTCGCACAGAGCCTTGAACATGATCCGCATTCCATCACTGAATTCTAGCACCTCCTGTAGGCCAGGCGCTCCACTCGGCGTGGACTGTAGGAATGGGTAAATAATCTTCGACCTGGAGGAACACATGGTTCAGGGATTAATCCAGTAAATTCTGCAACCCTCTGTCAGTTTCTTTCTCCTTTCCCATTTATTTTGGTTCAACTTACTCCATATACTTCATTGTCGAGCTTTCAGACAATTGACTTTTTGACAAATACTTGAGAAAAAGAAAAGATTTAAAACCTCTGTCTTTTCAGTGTCATCTGTTATTAGTTTTCCCTCTCCAACTAATAAATGGACACTATTTTCTTCAGTCTCCTCTCATGTCTGATACATTTAAAGAATGTCTGTTTGTGTCTCTCTTTGTCCCTTGAAAATTGCAATTCATTCCTTGCTGTGGATTTTTTTATTGTTGACATAAAAAGCCAATATATTTGCCTTCCTTCTTGATGGCTTTTATTGTCTGAAAACTTCTCATTATATTCCATCTTTCTTACAATGTTCTTTTTTGTCGTTACTAGAGATGTGTGTGCATTCTTTTTTCTTTCCTGTTTTTTCATAAAGATAATTTTTTCTGCTTTTCATGTCATTCCCTACAAGATATTTAGAGATTGCATTATTCATTTATTTTGTTTATGATTATATAAATGGCACATATTTGTAGTCAAATAAAAGAAAGAAAGTGAGAAAGGAGAAAAAGAGGGAGGAACAGAGGCAGAGAGGGAGGAAGGAAGGAAATACAATTTGAGTCAGCTAAGAGTTTACAAAGGGGAGAGAGGAGAGTGAGAGAGCAGGTGGAGATTATAAGGAGGAGGAGGAGGAAGAGGAAGATAAATAGGGAATTGAGAAAAGAACACAGGTGAGAGAGGAGACTGAAGATGATGAGTGGAGCTAAGTATAAGTGAAAATTGCACATTCACCTTGGTTTTTAACCTATGATTAGCTGACTTACCAACCCATTCCCCAGAGGGAAGAGATGATAAACTAAGAGCAGGTCACCATGACCCATCTCCCTTTGGGTGAAACAGTTCAGTGATGTCAGCCTGTGGGTGGGTCACAATGTCGTCTTCAGACAGGAAGCTCTGATTAACAAGTGCAGCTGTAATTATTCTTTACTATCTTTGTAATATATTGTTTGACACATTCGAAAGAATATCTATACCTGCATGTTACTTTTAAAGCAAACTAATACAATCAGCACCTGTGAATCCACCACCCAACCCCAAAACTAAAACATTGCTGATAATTGTCATAAAAATATAAGTTCTCTCATATCCCATTTTTCTGATTTCCTCTTGCTCTACTTAAGTGTTATCCCAAATGTTGTGCTTATCAACCTATTTCTTATATGCCTATACTCACAATTTTATTACAAACATATATGTGCTTAAACAACATATATGACCTAAATGTGAACAAATATTTTTAAAAAACAAGCAAAAAAAATTCCAAAGTCACACCATACAAGCAAAATACAGCTACTGCCTAGAACATGCTTTACCTGGGCATACTATCCTTGAATTTTGGGAGGTGCGGTGGGGTAGTACCAGGGAAATGAAGGTTTTTGTCCATTGATATACACTTTTGGAAGTGAAAGCAAAGAGATCCATCGCAAATAGTTTTCATAAAATACCAAAAGGATAGGCAGGGAGAAAATGAATGTAGAAGCACTTTGAAAAGGCTTTATCTAGAAATGGAAAATCAGTGAATCTGCCAATAGAGCAAAATTGGGGCTTAACACGATTCTTTTTATTGCTTTGCTTACTGCTAAATGGTGAATAGAAAACTTCTAAAAATAAAATGTGTTCTGATGTCAGTCACTGAATTGAAAAGTTTTCCACATTTTCTTCTTCTCTCAAGATTTGCTTTCATTACAAAAGATCTAGGATACTTTCTTAATAGAAAAATATAGATGATTATGAACTTTCACTTTCAAAGGAAGGAAGGAAAGAAAGGAAGGAAGGAGGGAGAGAAGAAAGATCCCTGAGTAGAGTTTTTTTCCTGTTCCTTTCATATTTATTGATAAGAAGACTCAATATCATAAAAATATAAATTCTCTTCATTTAATCTATAAATCCAGTGAAATTCCAAAGTCACAGGAAGTTTTGTGTAGATACTTGATCATCTGATTCTGAAATGTCTGACTGAGTAAAGGTCCGAGGTTAGCAAAGCCGTTACCGAAGAGCGAGGCAGGAGGACTTGCTCTACCAGATTTCAAGTTCCATATGAAACCACGGTGATTAAAACAGCACAGCATCGGTGCAGGACAGAAGAGTGGAACAGAACAAAGAGCCCAGAAACGAACCCATGACCATTTGGAACTTTGATGTACAACACAGAGGATGTTGCAGATCACTAAAAAAAAAAGGAGAGACCACTGAACAAATGATGCTGGCATAATTGACTATTCATATGGAAAACTAGGAAACTAGATCCTTACCTCACACCATACCCCAGATCAATTCTAGATCTATTAAAGCCATAACTATGAAAAAAACATTAAAAATTTTTAAAGAAAAAGTAAAATCTTTATGAACTAGGCATGAGGAAGGACTTACTAACATACAAAAAAGCTAAACATTATATGCCCACTAGGTTGGCAAAAATGAAGAAGTCTGAAAATCACAAGTGTTGGCAAGGATGTGGATCAAAGGGAAATCAAACAGACATTGCTTGAAGGAAGTATAAGTTGGAATAATTGAAATCACTTTGGAAAAACAATTGGCATTATCCTATAAAGCTGACTATTTGCACACCTGTGTAGGACACAGCAATTCCACCCTTAGGTATTACTCTACAATGCTGCTACGGTGCTTCTCTAACTTCAGTGAGCCGCAGAATTACCTGGGCAGCCATGCAATCTGAAGGCCTCACCTCTGGGGATTCTGACTCAGTAGGTCTGGGATAAAGCCTGTAAATTTGCGTTGCTATGAAGCACACAAGTGACGAGGCTGCTGCTGGTTTCCAATCACAAGCGGAGTCATGCTTCTCCAGATTTCTTCATCTGTGTCTTAGGGAACAGGAACAAGAATGTTGAAAGCCACATTGTTCATAATAGCAAAAATCTGGACACAACCCAAGTATCCATCAGCAGAAGAATGGATAAATAAATTGTAGTATGTTCACACAATGGAGTATACAATATTGAAAATCAGTGAACTGTAAGTAGGAGTAACAACCTGGATGAATTCTAGAAGCATAATGTGAAAAGAAGTAAGTCAGAGAAAATTACATACAGCATGATACCACTTTTTAAAAGCTAACAAATTGCATAATATATTGCTTAGGATAAAGTTAAAATATGAAACAGGAATGAAAAGCACAAAAATAGGAAAAGGAAGAATCATATAACTAGATGCAACAGTGTGGGTATTATTATAGCTTTTAAGGTGGACAATAGGTTCTCTGTACTTCAGAACTGCCATGTAAGACACATATGTTCTCCTGTATATGGAAAATACACATAGTGCACATAAAATGGAAAAAATAAGAAATGAGTGGCAATCAGGTAAGCTAAACAAGACAAGAAGAGATTGTAAGGGAACTAAAACTGTAATAAATGATGGAAAAGATCCTAGAGAAAATAGATATGCAGTGTGCAGGACAAACTTGAGACCCCTTCTTGCAGAGAGAAAGCAGAAAGATTTAAAAAATGGGAAAAGAGATGACGCTTGTGCAGGATTGAGGAGGGAGACTGGCAGGCTCCTGGAACAGAGGCTGGAGCAAACAGAAAGAAATGCAATTGAGGCTGTGTTTGAAGAGCATTCTCACGGGTTGGAGAGAGGCCTTCATCTGCCTTATCAAAAGCACTCCCAAATACCAGCAAATTAATGCAGAAACCCTGGTTGACACATTCCTGGTAAAAGTCCAAATATCAGGGATAAAAACATGACTCCCGTAGCATCCTGGAAGAACACAAAGATAGAAAATAAACAGGCTGACCAAACCTAGAATAAAATCCATGCCAGCCTCAAACTTCTGTGGAACAACAAACCGTATAAAAAGTAATTTGGGGGGTTATTTGAGAAAGTAAATGGATATGACTAATTAAGGAAAGTTTGAATAAAGGAAGAAAAATTATAATGAATGGACTTGAATCTGTAGAAACTAACATGTAAATTTCAATCATTAAAATGATGTGAAACTGATAGTGGAGTGGAGAGTTCAGTGGAAGAGAATAGAAAATCCAGATGCAGAATTATATATAACATTTCTCACCAGTATGTCATGATATATAACTCTTAATATCATATATGACATATTCCTACATTTACATATATATTTAATTTGTATCACAATATAATACATATAACATATATTTGCAAATTAAATGTATTAAAATATGATATAATATATAATCGTAATTATTAATATGTAGAATAATTATAATACTATTTATATTTCTATATAGTTACATGTATATAGAACTTAGTATTTAATAAATATGGACTTAGGGATAGATTATTCACTATATGATGGTACAACAACCAGTAAATTATTCAGAAAATAATAAGGCTACTATCATACACCAAAATATTTTTCAATGAACTAAAAGTTTAAATTTTAAAATGACAATATAATAAGAACTAGAAAAACATAAGTGAAGATTTATCTAATCCTTGTGTGAGGAAGGACTTTCTAAGACTAAAAGAAATTGAGAGAAAAAGATTGGCATATTTTCCTGTGAAGGTTTTTAAAATTCTTCATATCGAAAAAAGCATAAAAAGTAATAAAGGCAAACTACAGACTTGGAGCGAACGCTTGCCCGCATGCGATCTAGAGGATTCTCACCACCTACGTTAAAAGGCCTGTAGGAGTCGGTGAGTGAATGGCAGACTTCGCGTCGGAAGCAGGGGTGACTGTGATAAGCGCATCACAGAGTAACAATCGACCACACAGAGCTGGCGACCAAAGGAGAGCAAACTGACCCGGGAGATTTTATATATGTGTGACTGACAATGGTGAAATATTTGCCATCTTAAATAAAAGGAGACTATATTTAACAATCATCCTAAGGCCACTTAAAGTTGATTCAGGTAAATGGTCTGGCAAGGTTTGGAGCCCACTACTCAGGACGATTTGGATTTATTCTGCTGGCAAAGGGGCTGTGAGACTTTGATCTGAAAGTCTTTGAAAACTTTCAGACCTTTTTAAGCAGCTGATGTGATAGATGGCTACACAAGAAAAGATGAAAAGATCATTACGAGGCTTCTGCCGGAAAGGTGATGTGAGAGCATGCGGGTGAGGCCTGTGAGCCTGCGCAGCAGGAGGAGCGGGTTCCAGAGTGACAGAGCCGAAGTGGGGGAGGAAGCCCTGCGTCCCAGACGCTGAAGTCATTACCCCGCAGCCGGCGATAAGCGCTTACACGATGCAAATGCAAGTTCATGTTTGTATCAAATACAAAACAAAATATGCTAATAGCAAATACAATACAAATTAAGGTGTGGATGAATAGGCTTTTGTAAGTTCAAATTCAGGTGTGGGTTACAAATTGAATATTTATTTATCAGTTCCAAATGGACCCTGGAATAGCAAACATATCATGTTCTTTTTAGTTTACAATTCGTCTTTTTATTTTAGAATTTTTTAGGATGACCCAGAATTAGCACCACAGTTCGCGAACATTCTTCTGTTTTTGTTTCTGACCCTGGAATCAAAGACTCTGGTCTCCTACCTGGAGAAGCTTCATCTCTCACACCGCACGAGTCATCTTTAGTGACAATATTTGGAGAATGACATTTTAGATTCTCATATCGGTGGCAATTCTAAAATTGGAAATCCCATTCTGCAATGAAACAGAAGCCGTAAACCAATATAAAACTATAGTCATAGGAAAATAAAATTGAAAATGTAAGACCCAACCAGTTCCTATTTCATATGAAACTTTTATTTCAAATGAAACTTTGATTCATTTGTCTGTATGCAGCTCTGAGTCATCTCCCGTACATTCCTCCATTTAGGCCATTTGAAAGGCCACTTTAGCTAGTGCTGGCTTTACTATCACCCCGGGTGAGTGCTCCCTCTGGCTGACCATGCTTACGGGGTCGGTCACATTGGTCAGGATTTACTCCTGCTAAGAAAGACTTTCTGGCCTGTGTGTTTGTCACGTGCACTCAGACCCCCGAACATGTGTCTTCCCCTGACTCTCCCTCTCTGTTCTCCCCAGGACTACTGGCTCTCTCTCCTGTACAAGCGCTTGATTGGCCCCAAAGTCTTGGCCGTGCACGTGGCTGGGCTCCAGCGGAAGCCGCGGCCAGGCCGAGTGATCCGGGACAAACTAAGGATTTATGCTCACTGCACAAACCACCACAAGTAAGTCTTCAGAGAGATGTCACAGAAAGCCGCCTGAGGGGCTTCAGGCTTTGGGCCCCTCTTAGAATCCCACGCCGTTTGGGATGACTAACTGAAAACTGCCTCTGGAATTACTCATTCTACTTGCTCTTTGTGGATTTCAAATGATCTCTGATAAATCATTTTCCTCCAAGTAAACCCCTTTCTCACACTTAGAGGATTTATTCATAAAACGTTCATAAAAACACATGCCATTTGTTCATTTACTTCTTCAGCCAACAAATTTTTAATGAGCTTTTCCCTGTGCCAGTTAATGTAACGCCCAAGGCCTTTTTGTATGCCTCCAGCTAAAACAAGGCAAGCTGTAAACTCTGTTCCTGTGATCCACCAGCAGAGCTTGAGGAAGTCAGTTGACATACTGGAGAGCTAGAGCTGAAAACTTAGCCCCAGCGCAGTGCGTCCCACACTAGGGGCCCCAGGATGAAGGAAGGTGTGCCCGAAGGAGTCTGTCAGCTTTGGAGCCATTTTCAGCACTTCAGAAATCCTTTCAGCTATGTTAAGGGTTAAGAAGTTGAACAAAATCCGTTTTAGGGACTGGACCTACAACAGCTCAGCCAGGTGATGTTCGGTTGTCTCCGCTGCATGATCGGAAGCACTACTTGTCATTAGTGTTGTCCTTAAAACAAGCGTGAAAAACAGTTACCAGCATATAAAGTTTGGCAGAGAAAATATTTTGAAACATGAGGATCATAAGGTAAAAAGTTAAAACTGGTCCTAAAGCAAAACCCCTCAGACCATAAATGGCTTTCTTACATCATTTCCTGTTGAAGGAGCAGAGTAGGCAGCGCTGGAAAAGAGGATTCTTTCTCTTATCGCAGAGAAACGAGGGCGTGGGGGTGGGGGACAGTGTCTCCAGCCAGGCCTTCATTCCAGCAGGCCCATCGGGGGCTGATCACGGGCAGCAGATAGCACAGAGGGCCACCGGTGGTCAGGTTACAGCAGACGCTCCTTCCCCTTCCTTGATGAGAGAGGAGCCAAGCCAATTAATTTCTCATGATAAGATTTTTCAAAGAATCACTAGGAGCACAGGCGGCCAGGGGCCAATTGTCTTGTCTTTAGATACAAGTACCTATTGTGGATGAGCGGAGGCTGGTTTGGGCAGAGGCCAGGGGTTTTCAACGTCCCTTTTGCTCAACAGGAAGCTCAGTGCAGTACCTGACAGAGAGTGACTGCTTTATGGCCTTGGCCTGGAGTTATCTGATCGCCACACAAGGGAGCATTGTGCTCCTTGTCTCCACCCTGAAGTAACCACCCAAAAGGTGGACCCCCAGCTTCAAGAGGGAAAATTATTCTTGGCACCTCCTGTCTCTGGTGGGAAGCACATCAGTTTGCGGCCTTTATGCTATCTGTCTGAGGACTCGGGGGAAATTGTCAATAGCTCGGGCCTAGCAGGACTTGAGTGTGTTCACAGCGGAGCCCTCACCTAGTCTCTGCCCAGCATTCATCCTGGTGTTCTTTGATGCTCTCACAGAAGTAGTCCTAATATTCCAAGTATACCGTGAACTCAGGGCCAGTGTCTCATTCGTTTTTGTTCTTGTTGTCTAATATAGTGACTGGCCTAAAGAAGTTCTCAGTAAATAGCTGAAGAATAAATGAATGAATGAAGAAATAGGGCATTAAGACATTACTTTTGACTTAAAGTTCTAGCTCCCTTCTGCTTTGACATCACAACATGAATGCCAGAGGGAGAAGGTGTGCTAGAGTGGCTAAGAATTCTACATTCACTTGCATGAGGCCTCCAACAAGTTACCTAGATCATCTACAGTCAAATTCTCTCCACGTCACCAGCTCTCCTCTACTCTCCGGGGGGTGGGGTCAGTCATCCAGAACTTCTCTGGGGAAATGGCGCCACTGTGCTTTGGTCAGGGCCGTTCCTCCTCCCAATTGAAAGGAGGAAGAGAGGGAAGGAGGGAGCAAAGGAAGGAAGAAAGGAAGGAAGGAAGGAAGGAAGGAAGGAAGGAAGGAAGGATAGGTGGGCTTTATTAATCCATTCCACACATGACCCTAATGATAGTAATTTGAGTGGTGAAGGCCTTTTTGTTCCTGTAGAAAAGCAAGCCCCCAGTGGATGCACTGCATGGGCTGAGATTGCAAGTCTCCACGTCAGTGGGTGTCAGGCACCCCAGATAGCTAGGCGCAAGGAAAGGACTCTCTCTGCTCCATCTCTTTAGGAAGCCACATACGCTGCCTGTACCCCTCATCCTCCACAACAGTCATAGAAAACACTACTGATCCACTTGATTTATTTGTGGCCAATGAGACCCAGGGCACAGAAATGTCCCAGAGTGGGCATGTTGGCCTCACACTATTCAGTCCTGACCAGTACTCGGAAAATATATTATGTATCCTTGGTCAAGGATTGGGTGAGAAAGTATAAACTTACCTTAGAACAACCCAGAGAAAGTGTCTATTAATACAACTCCTGCACTCCAATGTGTATTGAACACTTGCAATGTGCCAACCATCTTGCCAGTAATTTGCATTTATATTATATTGAATTCCACAGTTCTATGGCGTCACCCTTGTATATGCAAATAACACGTATACAATGCATCAATAATGCAAACAGTTTTACAGTTGGAAAGAACCCTTAGAGATCCTTTGGCCCAGTGCCCCATCCAACACAGCAATTCCTTTTGCACTCTCCCTGACGGTTCTACAACCTCTGCCTGAGTATCTTATGTCTCTCACGGCAGCCTCTCGCATTGTGGGTCATTTCTGACCTTGGAGAGCATTATCTTTTATGATAAACTTAGGAACAGAAGTCAGATGCTCAGACCAACGCCAGCAGGTGCTCTTCTGCTTTCTGTTCTGGAATTAACACATTAGGACACAGGCAACATGGGAGTTCTCACCTTAGGTCTTCTTGTTCAGAGAACAAATACATTTTGACTGGGAAAAACCATTTCCTAAACCATTCGGCTGAGACAATGTATGTTTCTGGGGAGGCGCTGAGGTCCTTAGCCAAGTTTAGAACCAATTGGAACCTGGTGGATATTGAAGCAAAACTGAGCCTTTTGGGGTTCAAGTTCATTTATTATTGGCAAAACATGACTTCCTGTTTTTCAGAAGAAAGGTTTTTTTAAGACTCATAAAAAAGGTTCCTGAGGCTTCTTGGACATCAAATGACTCTTACAAAACAATATTTTGATGAGTTAAGTGTAAATGAATCAGAAACATGTGGATTAAATTTCCCTTAAAATACACAGGGGCTTTGAAATTAGGGGGAAAAAATGTTTGGCAAAACATGGCCTGACTTTTGCCGAACCCAAAAACTTTGAATTAGATTTGGAGACAATGGACCAACCCAGTTTTCAAGCATATTGACTTTCCCTGAGAATGACCGTGATTCCAAAGCATCATCCTTCCTTTTCCAGTCTCCCAGCTTCAGTAGAGACATTTCTAGAACAGTAACTGTTTTTTCTCTGGAAGTCAAGATGCACCTCCCCATATGACATTCCCCACCTCTTACGTCCAAGACATCCCGATTCCAGCCTCCCTTCTCTGACTCACTTCCTCCTCCTCCATGGCAACACAGAGACAATGTCAGGCAGCAGAAAGATGAAGTCCAGATACGTGAATTCTCTGCTGGTGGTAAAAATGTCACCGTGAGTGAGACATGGAGCAAGACAGATGTTCTACCAGCAAAAAGGAACATTCATTAAGAAAACCAAAAACCACCTGGACTAATTGCCTGCAGGCCACGCCTTCAATCAGACCCCATTTTCTTAGGGAAGGATACTGTTCCAAGATTAGTTTTCTGTGGGCAAAGAATACACATTCTTCAGGAATCTGGATTTTCAACACAGTATTTTCAGGTTGGTGCTGTACTCCCCAGCCAAAAATGTGTCTTCAAAGCCAGAAGACCTCTGCTTAATGCCCTCGCCCATCAGCCAAGCAGGGAAGGTCTGGCAGAGGCCGTCCTCAAGCCAGTTCCTACCTGAGGAGGCTCCAGGAGTTCAGTGAGAGCCTCTGCGCCTTGGTCTCTGGGCTGGTTTTCAGTACTGGTTTGTCTCCCTCAGGGGAACTATGTAAATGGAAATCAGGCCTTTGCCAAGCTGCCTGAAAAGACAGCTTTCCCTGGGGCCATGCTGTGATTTCAGGTCTCCCTCCCACCTACCACTTCCCACCTCCCACCCTCTGCTCTCCAGTCTCTGAGGCCTCATTATGCCCCGACTCTGCAGAAGAGAAACTCATAAATGCAATCACGAGGCTCTCTCTCCTCCTTCACTGCTGGCCTTTGAGAAGGTTGTCTGATGATTGTTAACAGAAGGGATTACCATAGTCGGCAAAATGGGAACCCATGCCTGCCTACTTTCGTTCACACTCTGAAGCCCAGAGGAGTGGTAGTTAATTGTGTCTTCCTCAGTTCTGCACACAGCTAAGTTAAGCTTAAATCCCACCAACACCTCAGTTCTGCACACAGCTAAGTTAAGCTTAAAGCCCACCAATGGAATATGGTTGGTGTCCTTTAATGATAGTAAATGCTGACACAGGCTAGTGGCAGCTCTCTTCAGGGCTCTGGTGATACAAGTCTGCCCAAAGAAGTTGGCATTCTCTTCTGACCTAACTCATTTGGCTCCAAAGGCTAGCTCACATATTTCAGGGGATTGAGAAGAAGGACCAGAGGGGGAGAGACCAGATGGAAGGGTCATTTAATAATTTATCAGAATATCATGTAGGCATACAGAAAGCATGGAACACAGCACTGTGCCCCCTACGCATGCAAGAAAATCATTACGTAGCCAGTGGGATACACTCTAGTAATTCTTCTCATGACCTCAGTGGATTGCTCTAGCCAATGGCTCCAAACCCAACTCATCTGCCAAATATCCCAGGAAGATTTTTTTAAATTACAGATATACAGGCCCCAATCACAAATGGATTGAATAAAAAAATCCAGGGGTTAGTCCTGGAAACTGTAATATTAAAAACAAATAAACAACCCAAGTTATCACATTGACCTGCCCTCGGTCACTCAACTCTTAATTATCACCTTTAGAAGCAGAGTTGAGTGACCCAGAGGCTGAGGGGGCTGTCTCTGCAGGAACGGTGTTTTCCTCTGGGCAGAGCTGAAGTGGGGTTTCTCTGAGCTCCGCCTTTGAAGGCTGGATCAGGTCATTTTTTCTGTTTCCTCTCATTAACCCATCCAGATGGGGCCTTAAGGGACCCCTTAGAAATAAAATCTTTTTTCCTACAAGAGAGAAGGAAATCATTATAGTTTTGTTGATACACACTGAAAGGCTGTGTAGGCATATAGTTCTCCCAGGCTTCTGAACATCCTGTAGTGGTTTAAAACGACTCCAAAGTGGTAAACAGTTTTATAATCTAGGGGTAGGTAAAACAACTAACGTAGAAATCAAAGAGATAATAAATTTGACTCCATAAAAGTTTTAAATTTGGGGGCGGGGTGAAAATGGAGACAGCTGTACTTGAACAACAATAAAAAAAATTTTACTTTTATACATCAAATACTATATAAACAAACTGAATTGGTCAAAGAAAACTGGTGGAAATTTTGTAAAACACGTGCAGGCAAAGGCTATCTGTAATAAATAGATAGTTTTCATAAACCAATAGAAAACAGGCAAAGGACATGGTCAGTTTAGAAAAGAAGAAATGAAATGGCCAACTGGCAAATGAAAAAAATGCTGCACCTCAGTATGAATTTTTTAAATACAAATTAATACAACATTGAAATCCTATTAGCACCTTTCAGGTTGAGAAAGGTTAATATCCAGTGTTGTTAAAAATATAAAGAAATGAGAATACTTATACATAGCTGATCAGAGCAAGTTGGCACAAATTTTCTAGAGAGCTAATTACAATATTATCAAAATGTGTGTATCAGCTAGGATCGGTGAAATTATGCTCCGACAACAAAGGCCTCTGCACGTCCATGGCTTTCAATAAGAAAATGTGTTCCGCATTCACACTGCTGTCTGTCGTGGCTCAGCTGGAGGTCTGCTTGCTCCACCTTGTCTCCATCCCAGGATGCAGGTCAACGGGGCCCCACACCCACGGTCGAGAGCATTGCTGGTCTTCTGGCAGAGAGAAAAGGGTCAAAACAGGGGCTGGCTCTTAAACCTCCTGGCCAGAGGTTTTCACATGTCCACCCACATTTCATTGGTTTCAACAGAGCAGGGACAGAAAATGCTCCACAGGGAGGGCGCCGCTGGGAGTGGACCAGACTTGGTGAGGGATTGCACAGTGTTCATTCCCCTGAGCTAATGTTTTCAACGACGAAGACTTCATCCATCAGAAGTAATCACGATGTGCGAAATATTTATGTTCAGTGAAGTGCCTCATCACATAATGTATAATGGCAAACAATTGAAAACAACCTAAGTCCCCAAAAGTAAGGTATTAATTAAATAAATTATGTTACATTTCTATGATTGAAGAATTTAGCATTCTTCCATAAGTAGAATATATCACATAATAACATGGGAACATGTTTAAGATGTTCATGAACTGAAAAAACTGTGTAAACAATGTGATCCCAATTATGTAAAAACTGTGAAATATGTCACATACTCAGTAAATATTTGTCGAATTAATAAACTAAAAAAACTGAAAGGATGTTTATGAAAGTGTTATTATATCTTAACATACTTGGATTATGGGAATTTTCTTTTTCTTTTTGATTTTCTATATTATTTATTTACTTATTTAATTTGGCAGTCAGCATGTTTTACTTCCATACTGAAAAAAAGATACTCTGTTTTCTCAGACCACTACAGTACACTTAAAGAAAGACAAAAGGAGTGTGGCGAGAAGCGAGTATCTTCTTTGCAGGAAACCGCAAAAACAAGGCCTTCCTGTCTTTGAAGGTGGCCAAGAACCATAAAATAAGTGCCCTTTCCTGGAGTCGTCCTGCTTCCTACCGTCTGTAAATTATTTAGAAGCATCTAACTGACCACGCTGTTTCCATCTTTTCCTTCTCTCTCTCTCTGAATCAGCCACAACTATGTCCGAGGGTCCATTACACTTTTTATCATCAACCTGCACAGATCAAGAAAGAAAATCAAACTGGCCGGGACTCTCAGGGACAAGCTCGTGCACCAGTACCTGCTGCAGCCCTACGGACAGGAGGGCCTGAAGTCCAAGTAAGTGCTGGCCTGGAAATGGCTTAGGTGCAAGGGCAGCAGAAGCTGGGTGGGGAGGGAGCTAGAGTTGTCCTTTTGCTGAAGTCACCAACAGTGTGGCAAACTAACTCAGGGGCTCAGTGGGGTGGAGCCAGGGGACCACCGACTCCCCCTGGGACCCTAGTCAGTCACCTCCCTGTCTCTAGACTCAGATCCCTCAACTGTAACGTAAAACAGTCTACAAAATATTTCTCAGCAAGGTCACTCTTGGCATCTGGGCAAGACAGTTCTTCATTGTGAAGGATGATCCCATTTCAAGCTGTTTAGCATCCTTGGCCCCTGCCCACCAAATGCCAATAGCACCCTTTAGTCACGTGACAACCTAAAACACTGGTGGTGGAGAACCATGTCCCTTCCGGCTATAACATTCTGTAACACTATAACTCCATTTGTCATCACTTATAAACCAGGTGAGGCTTCGAGGAAGGAGCACGGAACAAAGGATCAGAAGTTTAGACATCAAAGTCAGTTCTGCCCTTAACCTAGTCACTTTGGGCACATCACCTGTGTGGATCTCAATTTTCTTCTCTGAACAACAGGAGAGAAATTATATTCTGGGGGCTTTGTGGTCCCTTCAAACTTTATAAATATATGATTTTGCAATACTCCCTACCTCTCTCAGTTTTTACTAGAGACTGTTGATAACACTGATTTCTATCAACAGAAAGCAGCTCTAGGCCAGGGTGACAAGGGCCTGGTCAAGGGCAAAGCCACCTCAGTTCCCCAAGAGAGGCCTCCCAGGAAGGGTACAGGAGGTTGTACAGACTAGGAGCGTTCCTACCCCATTTTTAATGTTTACCAAGTTTAACAAAGCTGTAAACTTGGAGCAGGTGGCTTGCACTCCCACAGCTGCCCACAACTATTTGTGCTTTAATTATTCGCTGTTGCACTGCAACCTTGGTGGCTTGCATTTGGCTTCCAACTGTATGTGCGATGGGAACAAAACACAGTCTGGGAAGTCACTTACGGAGTTTTTTAGCCCACCCTAGATCTGCACTTTCAGTCTTGGTTCATATTCTGGCTCTGTTTTCTGGCTACACCTACATTGCTTCTACTTTTCTTTCCTCTCGAATCCTACCTATATCAGCAGAACTCTCTTGAGTGTTTTATCCCCTCTCTCTCAACTTCCCAGCAGTTCATGACTGGTGTGCTGAATGCCTGGTCTTCATCCTAGGCAGGGGGCTTTGTTCTGGTTTACTAAAGAATCATAAGACCTGGGCAAATCCTTTAATCCTAATCCCTGGGACTCTATTTCCTTATCTGCAAAATTCATGGATGACTATATTTTTGCTAAGATCCTCTAAAATCCAGCTCTAAAATTCTCATCCTTGGTCTGATTTTCTGAGGACCATGAGTTTAAGTCTCCCACCGCCATTTATTTCTTTGTTTTTACATTGCTAGTTCTTTATTTTTTTAATTACATTTTATTGATTATGCTATTACAGTTGTCCCAATTTTTCTTCCTTTGCCCCCTTCCACCAAGCACCCCCCACTCCCTGAGGCAATCCCCACAGCCATGTCCATGGGTCATGGGTAAAAGTTCTTTGGTTACTCCATTTCCTATACTGTACTGTACAACCCCATGGCTATTCTGTACCTACCTATTTGTACTTCTTAATCCCCTTACCTCTTCCCCCATTCATCTACATGCACCTGCCATCTGGCAACCATCAAAACCATCTCCATATCCATGATTTGGTCTCTGTTCTTGTTTGCTTAGTTTGTTCTTGTTTGTCTTCTTGTTTGCTTAGTTTGTTTTTTTTAATTCAATTGTTGATAGGTATGTATTTATTGCCATTTTATTGTTCATAGTTTTGATCTCCTTTTTCTTAAATAAGTCCCTTTAACATTTCATATAATAATAGTTTGGTGATGATGAACTCCTTTAGTTTTTTTTCTTGTCTAGGAAGCTGTTTATCTGCCCTTCAATTCTAAATGATAGCTTTGCTGGGTAGAGCATGCTTCTTGGATGTAGGTCCCTGCTTTTCATGACTTTGAATATTTCTTGCCAATCCCTTCTGGCCTGCAAAGTTTCTTTACAGAAATCAGCTGACAGTCTAATGGGAACTCCCATGTAGTTAACTAACTGCTTTTCTCTTGCTGCTTTTAAGATTCTCTCTTTATCTTTAAACTTTGACATTTTAATTATGATGTATCTTGGTGTGGTCCTCTTTGGGTCCAACTTGTTTAGGACTCTCTGTGCTTCCTGGACTTACATATCTTTTTCCTTCACCAAATTAGAGAAGTTTTCTTTCATTATTTTTTCAAAAAGTTTTCAATTTCTTGCTCTTTCTCTTTTTCTGGCACCCCTGTGAGGTAAATGTTGGACCTCTTAAAGTTGTCCCAGAGACTGCTTACATTATCCTCATTTTTAAAAATTTTTTTCCTCTTCTTGTTCTGATTGGTTGTTTTTTGCTTCCTTATGTTCCAAAACATTGATTTGATTCTCAGCTTCATTTACTCTACTATTGTTTCCCTGTAAATTGTTCTTCATTTCAATTAGTGTATCCTTTGTTTCTGACTGGATATTTTTTATGCTGTTGAGGTCCTCACTAAGTTCCTTGAGCACCCTTATAACCAGCATTTTGAACTCTGCATCTGATAGTTTACTTATCTCCATTTCATTTAGTTCTTTTTATGGAGTTTTGATCTGTTCTTTCATTTTGGCTGCCTCCCTGTGTTTTTTTCTATGTATTAGGTAGAGCTGCTATGACTCCCTGTCTTGGTGGTGTGGCTTAATGTAGTAGGTGTCCTGTAGGGTTCAATGGTACAGCCTCCCCTATCACCCAAGCTGGGTACTTGAGGTGTGCTCTTTGTTTGGGTTGAATACACCTTCCTCTTTTAGTTGAGCCTTGGTTGCTCTCGTCAGGTCAATGGGAGGGATTTACCCAGGCCAGTCAGCTTCAGGGATTGGCTGTGACCACTGACCACCAACACCCATCCCTGTGGAGGATCCGCTGTGCAGAGCCAGGGTGTTGGTGCTTCAGTGTGGTCTACAACTATCCATGGGGTAAGCAGGCCCTGGGTTTTTCCAAGTGGTAGAAGCCAAGGTCAACCCCAACCTGCATTTTGCCTGGGGCCACCCTCAGTGAGCTATAAAGCAATCTGAGATGGCCGCTACTTGTGCTGGGCTTAGAGATTCCCAGGCAAAGCAAAACTGTGAATCTCGACCAGCTGCTGCTAGCACCATGACTGGAACCACTTAGCAATAGATATGGGGGCTGGGGGCTTACTGAGGCCAGCTGTTGCTTGTTTGATAGAATTTAAGAAGTTGTGAAGCATGAGCCAAGACCAGCCATTCTTATGGAAAAGCCACTGTTAACAACTGTAAGTTGGGTGGGATGGAGCTTCAAGAGATCTCCAGGGTGGGGGCAAACAGTTTTAGCCAAGTTGGTGGAGTCTCAGAGAGGGCACCTGCCTACCAGTTCTGTGGTTCTGTGGCTCTGTGAAGGGAGGGTTCAGAAAAGGGACAATGGACTCTGCCTGCCTTTCTGTCTGGGAGAAAGCTGTCCCCCAGCTCTCACCTTGATGCCAGATACTTCAGTTTCTCCCTGTATGTCACTGGTTACTTTCAAGCTGCTACCCTGGTGCTGGAGCTCAGGAGTGAGTCTGGATAAGTCTGTTTGTAGGTTCTTTAAGAGGAACTGCTTGGGACTCTAGGAGTTTCTTCCACCAACTCAGTCTCTGCTTGGTTTTGCAGCCAGAAGATATGGGGACTTATCTTCCTGGCACTAGAACCCTGGGGTGGGGAGCCTAGTGTGGGCTAGGACTCTTCACTTCTAAGATATCCCTCCCAAATATTATCCACCAGAGCATGGATGTGGGAGCAGCCCATTCTGCATCTCTGCTCCTCCTACCAATCTGGATGGATGCTGTTTCTTTAATTCCGTAGTTGTCAGACTTCCATTCAACTCAATTTCTGATGGTTCTGAGTGATAGTTGTTCTATAATTTTGTTGTAATTTTGATGTGGTTGTGTGAGGAGGCAAGCCATGTTTACCTATGCCACCATATTGACTGGAAGTCTTCTCCCACTGCCATTTAATAATGGCCTAAAAGTCATGTCTGGCAGAGGGGCTGACTCTTCAGCAGTGACTGTGGCAGTTCTGGGCCTTCTGGAACCAAAGAGATTAGGAGCTGAGCCTACCCAGTGTCAGGAAGACCATGTGTACCACATGGAAGGAACTAGCCAAATACTTAGTCATTCCACAGGGGTCCTGAAAAGGGATTTGATAATATCCACTAAGATCAAATAACAATGTCACACAATTGGAAGCAGAGGGAGCTGGAATCAGAGGAGCTATGAATGCAGTTGCTACCATTTGCCTGTGTAACCAAACCTCAGCTCCCTGGCCTGTCAGATGAGGTTATTGTGAGAATCAAATTAGAACACACAAGTGAAATGAAGTCTCCTACAAATGAAAATTTTACACACCCATGCATACACATACATATGTAAGTATGAAGACAGATACCACATATGATTTTACATACATTATACTTACCACTCCACTGTGGAATTTTAAGCCCTTCGCTCGCTTCTCTAAACTTGTTTCTCTCCTGTAAACTACGGCTACTTTAACACCTCTCCCATTCTAGACGTTGGTGGCTCTGACCTTAAACTGTGCCTTTTTGGACTGTAAGCTGCCAGATAGGGACTGCCATGTACATGTTCAGTGCCACATCCAGTGCTCTGCTCAGTAACTACTAACAAGAACCCTCAGCGGTGCTGGGCTGGGGGTCTCACAGGAAGGGCGTGGTTTCAGTGCAGCAGACTCTGCAGGAAAGGATGAAAGGAAATGCTAGGAAGTGATTTCAGCCTTTGGTGTCTCCTTCTCTCTTTTATAAGCCTCTGGGGCCAGATTCTGTGTTCTGTGTCTGCTAACTCCTAGCTGCAGCCTGAAGCCATATTAGCTCCGAATCAGACCTAAAGCTCCTGGAGCAGGAGAACCTGTACTTCCTCCTGTCTGGAGGAACCCGGAAGAGGATATGGAGCAAGTCAGTGTACCACTCAGGCCAAGTCAGTGTACCACTCAGGCCAAGTCAATGTACCACTCAGGCCACCAGTGGGCATTCTGGCCTGAGGTTTCAAGAGGAGGGAGACATTGGCAAACTTTTTTTTTTTTTAAAGATTTTATTTATTTATTTTTAGAGAGAGAGGGAGGGAGAAAGAGAGGGAGAGAAACGTCAATGTATGGTTCCCTCTCACATGGCCCTCACTGGGGACCTGGCCTGCAACCCAGGCGTGTGCCCTGACTGGGAATCGAACCGGGACCCTCTGGTTCCCAGCCCGCACTCAATCCACTGAGCTACACCAGCCAGGGCAGGCAAACTTTTTTGATTAGTAGAGAACATGTGGTAATTTGCCTTCTCTTAAAATTGCCATCAGGGCTGGAAATACTTGAAATCTCTGAAAGGGTTTCCCCATGTGAACTCAGGGTGCAGGTATGTCAGCTGTTACTGCACAGGAAGCACCTTTGAGGCCAATAGTTAGGCAGAGTCCAAGCTTCCAGGTCCACAGGGAAGGTTCCTGTTTCTCATCCCAGTGAGCGGACCAGTCGTAAGACACACCACTCGGGTCTCATAAAAGACAGTTCTCATTCTAGGAACCAGACAAAAGGTGGGTGCTCTAGACCCTCCAGGTTAGGAAGAGGGAAGCTTTTACAAAACTTTGGTGTGTACAAGGGAAGAGTATCCTGTTTCTGGAATACATATTCTTCAAGGATGGCTGAGGGAAATAGGCAGATTTAATTCAGAGAAGAAAAATAAGGTAAGTCACAAAGACTTGCTTCAGATAATCAAAGGACTGCTAAGTGAAAGAGAACAGATTTGGCTTAGGATCCTCTAAAATGACAGAAAACCAGGGAGCGCAACTTACAAGAGAAGGATTTCACCACAGAATGAGCTCCTTTTCCCAAGGCTTGCCTAGTCCGCCCAAGGGCAGGGCAGGCTTTCTCAGGAGGTAGCCTATCGATCAGAGACTGGGCAGCCACGGCCAGCTCAGAGGCTCTCTGAGACTCCTCACTCAGTGGAAGGGTGAGGTAAAATTGAACTCAGTTCTGTTCTTCTCATCCATGGCCCTTCCCCCACCCCTGCTTCACTTGCGGAGCCTGTTTTCTCTGTGCGCACCAGCTGAGTAGCTCCTTCAAGCCATTGAAAGGCCACAGGAAGAGACTGCGCTATACAGGAGGCAGCGGCAGTCATATAAGGCTAGTTTCTCTCCCCAAAATCTCCAGCTTCAGGGCCCTTTCGGTCATGTTCTTGATTTCTCACCTTTCTGAGAGGAAGACTGCCCATTTACACCCAAGACAATAATAGTTCCCCTGCTGGGTAAGTCAGAGAGCACCTTTGGGGGCAGCTCTACCACCTACAAAGGAGAGAATCTGTCCACTGCTTCCCACAACCACAAATCAATAAATACTGTCCTCTAGGACGGGTAGGGAGTTCATTCTTCTCCAGACATAAATATCTCCAATGTCTTTCAATAGAGAAGCAACGGGAAGTCAGGCCAAACAAGTCAACTTACATCAGAAAGCAGGAGGACTCACTTTCAGGGGGAAAAGTCAAACCAAGAGCAGGCGTTTGTTTAGATGTCAGTGTTCTTCCCTATGTGTCTGGTTCATTTCCATTTGGAGGGAAAACTACCCAAAAATTAGAAAAGAAGAAAACGGCTTTTATCACATTGGCTATTTTATCCCAACGCACTGACCTGAGGGAATCAGCAGACGCTAGGAATCCTGGAGTGGAATGACATTTCGAGGTGTCCTGGTTCATCCCCTGCCTGCAGACAGCCTGTGGCTAGAACATCTGGACCAGAAGATGCTCTGTGTTTAAAGACCTCTGGGGAAGGAGTGCCCACAGTTTCCATTCTGTCTGAATTGCATAAGAATTCTTAATTATATAAGAACGTGGGGGCCTGCTGTGCCTGTGGCTGGGACTTTATAGGTAATAAAGAGCTTTAATAGACATCATCTCATCTAACCTTCTGAACAGCACTCTGAAGCAAGTAGAACAATTCCTGTCTCTCTCCCCTTTCAGAGTTGAAGAAACTGAGTCTCAGAGCAGTAAGTGACTTACTCCAGAGTCACATAACTATTAGGTGACAGAGCTGGGAAATACCTAGCATTCAGCCCTCCTGACCCCAAATCTAGTGTACTGTCTTCAACACTGTACTACCCCAAGAGCCCAGAAATATAAATTTATAATGACATAGTGACAAATATATAGCATGGATACTAAACTCTGTCACGATACTGTCTGGATTAGACTTTTTACATAATGAATATATATATTTTAAAGATTTTATTTATTTATTTTTAGACAGAGGGGAAGGGTGGGAAAAAGAGGGAGAGAAACATCAATGTGTGGTTGCCTCTCGAGCACCCCTTACTGGGCACCTGACCCACAACCCAGGCATGTGCTCTGACAGGGAATCAAACAGGGGACCCTTTGGTTCACAGGCTGGCGCTCAATCCGCTGAGCCACACCAGCCAGGGCAGAATATATTTTTTAAATAGTAGTTTACTCAGCAATGTTCTCTCCTTTAGGTTAAACTCATCCCAGTTCCATTAAATAGTCTTCACAAGTCCTAATTTCAAATCCTTCTGAAAAGTTCTTCTCTGAGCTGCTTCTAAGATTCTGCTTCCCAGTCACAGAATTTCAGTAAAAGCAAATTTTTTTTCTTAGCAAAATTGAGTGATTTCCTTCTATTCTGTGCTCTTCCGGACAAAGGGGTTATTAAATACCAGGAGTGATTGTAAATTGGCTTAATCTGAGGTCTCTAAAAATCAGTCTCAGCATTTCCTATTTTGACCCCACACCCAGTCACTGCCAGCTGCCCCTGCCTCATGGTGCCTCCCTGAGAGGTCCACCTCTGAGGGAAGGTGCTGGCCGGGAGGGTTTCCCAGGGAAGCTGGAGAGTATTTATCTTCAACCATTCTTCCACTTTTATTGAGGTCATACTCTGTACCAGACACAACTTTTTCCTCTTTAGCAGTCCAGCTTGCAGTGGCAATTAATCTGGCTAAAATGTTAAATGAATTGTGGTCCCATATCTATATCCTCATATGTAAAAACTCAGGAATCCCAAGTAGACAATTTAGGGGAAAAGTCTGAATATGAAGTTGAATGTGAATACTTCAGATCAGAACGTCTTTCGATCGACTTAATGACAGGGCATGTCAGCACCTGGCCTTCAAAAGCTATTTCACGTGGGATGTTTGCGGGCAGGGGCAATGCTCAGGTCTCGGCCCTGAAAGAGTCTGTCTCTGTTATTGGCACCAAACAACCAGCAGGAAGCAGCCTGTGGGTGGTGCCATGAGACAGGTGCAGGGTTCTTCTGCCTGGGGTGTAATGGGTTCCATGTTAAAGTTTGAATTTCATATCTGCATGAGGCTCTCCTTCAGCTGCCATGGTTTTAGACGAAAAAAAAAAATCTCAAGAATGCTATGAACCAAGAATCTTATTGCCTACTCTGGGAAGAAATGAATATCTCCCCCCCTCCCCTATTCTACATACTGCTTTCTCTCCCCCACCACCCCCATCTCTCTGGGATAAATTTTTGCTTTGATTTTACCCCCACTAAATTCTATATCAAAGAAAAGCATTGGCATCTAGCTGCACGCCTTTTGAGGGGTGTCATGTAATGTTAGCCAAACAGATTGGTTCTGAAAATACTGAAGTAACACCCAGGTGCTGACTTCATGTCCATGTTGAAACAGGCCACATCCTGAGCATGCATTTCCAGGTTCAGAGCTTGGCTAGTGTGAAAAGTCCTGAGGGCTGAGCTGGCCCCGCCTGGCCCACCGCAATCTCTCTCCAATGATAACTGGAAGCACCACATTTATTTTGGAACATGCACAGATACGGCAAAAGGAGCTTTGGGAAAAACCTCAACCCTAAAAATTCTATAACAAGACTTCTTACTCACTCAACAACAAAATCTGAAGACCTGTTTTCGGGCACCAAAGGGCCATTACTCCATTGATCTCAGCAGACTCAAGACACCTAAGTGGTTCACTTCTGTACTGCTGGGGTAGTCGGTACCTGGAGTTTTTGAACTCTGGCCGACCAGATGTACTCCTTGCAGGTTTCCATTATCTTCACTTGTCTGGGATCATTTAAATTAGTTTCTCTTTTAAATAAACCACTCTTTGAAAGTTCCGCACTTATTAAAAGATGACTTTATACAGGAAAAAAAATGGGAGTACTCTTAGAAACAAATGGATGTTTCTTCTCTAACATCCCTGACAGAAAGCCTGGCAGCTTCTGCTTGAGGAGGCCCAACTCCTGAGCTGGCCCACCCTAGGACTAGATGGCTCTGATTGTAGGGAAGATCCTCTTTATATGTGGCCAAAGGGTGTTTTCTTCCCATTTCTTCCCTTGCTCTAAAAAATAAAGCAAAGTAAATATATACCTTCTTTACAACAACTTTTCAATATGTCTCCCCTTAGGATTCTAGTCTCCAAGCTAAACACTCTCAGCTCTTTCAACCACTCTTCAGGTCGCCTGGTATAGAGATCGCTCACCATCCTCTTTGCCTTGGAATCCATTGAGTTTTAGAACTTTATCTCATATGATTAATTATCTCACAGTTCAATTTTCTTACCTCAGACAAGCAAAGTTTTAGTGGTGTAAGGAAGTAAGAAATGTGAACATTTTGTTACTACAATCTACCTCATCAACACAGAATAGGAATATTTTTAAATCTTTGCCAAATTCATAATGAAAAATAGTATTCTTATTTAATGTGTATTCTTTGAGTATTAGTGAGGTAGAATTTTTTATTTTTATTAGTACTGTATAGTTGTCATGAATTTTCTATGTTCTTTGCTTATTTTTCTACTGGGGTGTTATCTGTTTTATTAATGGTTTGTAAGCTTTTTCTAATGTAAGGCAATTTCTCCTCTGCTATCTATCATATGTGTTGAAATATTTTCTCCAGTATTTTATTTGCTATTTTCCAACTATTTCATTTTTAGGGTATTATCTTGACATACAGAAGCGTTCCCTTTTTATTAGTTAAATCTATTTATCTTTTGTTTAGTGACTTCCATTCCACTTACATTTTTTTATGTATTTATATTTCTGAAAGAAGATAAATATGTATCTTTATTTTCTTCCTAGTTTCTTTTTTGTTTTGTTCTTATATCAGTGTCTTTAATGCATTTGGAATTTGAGTTCTCTAAGAGGTAGAGAACATCAACAGTTGTGCCCTTCAAGCTGAGAGAGTACGAAGAAACCTGTCAACTCATGGAAGGCTTCAGGTGCTGGTTAAAAATGTCACTTTTAAAAAGTAAGGGTTTGAGGAGAAGCCCCTTACCTGGAAGCAAGGCCCTACTGGCACAGATGCAGACACATCATCTGCAGCCCTCTGGAAAGGCCACTCGGAGCCCCAGAGGAGGCAAGGGCAGCCGCAGAGGCTGGAGCAGTGAGTGGCAGGAAAGGTGTCGGCGAGAGGGAATAGGAGGGCAGTTCGTACTCTACCAGCAACACCCCAGTGCGTGCTCCAGTTCAGAAAGTCTGAAACAGGCGCTGTAAAGGTAGAAGTGTAAATATGTATGAGATGATCCATTTATAAGAGTACTTATCGTAAGGCTCTGAGTCCGTCTATAGGAAAAAGGGAGAAGTAAATACATAAGAGAAATGGGTCTTCCAGTCTGTAGTCAATGTAAGCTTCCTCACTGAACCTTAGAGAAGGTTCTCTTGTTAAAAGAACCCTTGTGCTCATGTGAGGGTGCCTGTGGCTGAGAAAGAAATGAGTTATAACAAATGCATATAGCACTACCTAAGTAAATAATTACATCTGTATCTAGAACACGTAGGAAGGCTACCAGATGATGTACTGAACCCGCGCAGTTCCTCTTGCCTAAGGAGCCCGCAGCGCTCTTTGTCTGTAGGGAGTGCTCTGGACACAGCTTGAGGGAAATCTACGTGGCTGTATAGAACTTGCACTTCAAGAAAAGGACAAAGTTTTCTCCTTCAGCACTAAAAAACGCGTGAGTTCGTTATCTGTGTGAGTGCGTCATCTGATGCCACTCTCCCTCCGCCCTGTAAAGCACTAGGCACACGCTGCCCTGGTCCATGTCGAGGAGCAAGCTCAGCTCACCAGTGTACGTGATACAGGCGGAACATTGAGAAAGCAATTCTATTGAAGCAGCAAAAATGCTCATTTCAGACTTCAACAAAAAGCATGCCTTTTAAAAGTTCACATCTTCCTTTTACGTTAAAAAATGTGACCTACTGACATGATACTCTAAAAGAGTTAAAAAAAAAAATGTGTGTTTTCTTCCAAATAAATTCAGAATGGCATGGTTAACAAGCTGCCTGATTCCCCTCTGCCCCTAGCTGCAAACACACTCCCACTCTTTCTTACCCCTGGTGCTCAATTGTGCTGCACTTTGAATCACTGGGGAGTTTTAAAAACCCCAATGCCACACCTCACCCCAGACCAATTAAACCAAAGTCTCTGGGCTCGGACCCAGGCACCAGTATTTTTTAAAGTTCCCCAGATGATTCAAATATGTGGCCAAGGTGGAGAACAATTGTCCCTCTAGAAAACACTGGAACAAGATCCCTGCTGATTTGCATCTTTGATTTCACCCAGGTTCTGTTCTTCATTCAGTTACTAAGCCATTTTGCCAAAGGTGTGAACATGCCATGAGCCCCCACCCGCCCGTGAGTTCTTTTCAACCAAGTCTACGACTCCCAAGGGTTTTCTTGTTTGTTTTAACTCCCCGATCAGTAACGGACAGATCATCGTGCAGATTAGAGGATTATAAAATGCTTTTATATTTTACATCTTAACGTATACGTTACATCTTAAACCAAGATGTTTAGGAATCCAGAGTTTTCACTGTTATTTTCTGAGAGTTTTTCATTTGTTTTCGGCTGCAGAATACATTTTCTTCCAGCTTATCCCAGCAGCTGGAATCTCTCTGCATAGCTGTCCGTCAAGGCTGTGGTCTCCCCTCCCCACCTCCCCTCACCTGGGGGCCCTTGTTGCAGAGATTGCCACTCTCTTCCAGGTGACTCAGATGAAACACGGGTAAATGGACACTTCAGAGTAAAGCTAACATGTTCCAACAGCTGATTCTGAATTGAGAATCAAGTGAATTAATGAATTAAAAGGAGAAGACAGGGGCCACGCGGAAAAGAAGTGGCCCCTTTCCTCTCCTTTCTCCACTGCCTCTAGAGGCTGTGGTTGGGTGATGGACAAACATAAGGCCCAGGGAACTGCAAAGACCTAACCCACCTCATCCCTACAGCAGGGCCAGGATGTGGTTCTTTCCAGACAAGGGGCTGGAGTGCCGGGCTGCACACCAGCTGCCGCACCCCAGCAGCCACTTAGCAGACCACTTCTCTCCTGCTCATCTGCACAAGAATGATTCCGAGTCACCACACTTTGTGCTTTGACATCTGTGGACCCTGGAACAGAGCCTGTACCACTTGGGACATCTTATTTTTGCCCATTGAGGGTACACCAATGCACTTGATACTATAGGGAACACTGTCAAAATCCAATAAAACTGAGATATTTATCCCCTTGATTTAACATATTTGAATAGGTGTCCAGGGAACCATGATGTTATAGTAATGGAACTAAGTTGGGCATGGCTAACGGACTCTATCTCGTACTGTTACATACGGGAAAACCTACCTGTGCACGTGTGCGCCTGCACACACACACACCCACATGCACACCCTGCCCTCTTACCTGACTCTCTTCGCCTCACCTGCAGACCACCTATGGAGGGATGCCCCTGGCCCCACCCCCAGCCCCCTGACAGCCTCTTCCAGCTTCCCACACTTAGGGCTGGGGAACCCGGGCCCTCCCCACAGGGGATATTTTAAGACAAGACAAACCACACGAGGGTAAATATAGGAGCGTGGCAGTGTAAGGAAGGGAGAGGTGAATTCTGACCTGGGAACCTGGGAAATCCTTGGGGCTGAGGGCCATGGAGCAGGAGGAGCTGGACAGATGAGACACATGTCTCGGAAATGCTGGAGGGAAGTCGAGCTTAGTAAAGGTTTGGGAATACAGAAGTTCAAAAGCCACTTTGGGGGTGTAGCACGCCATCTCACAGGGCTGGGATATAAGGTGCTTTGTGGGGTGAAGGGAGAGGCCACAAGAATAGATTAGTGCCAGAATCCAGAAGTCCTGGGCACCCCAGCCAAGAAGCTGGGCTTCCTGCTGTCTCTCTCCGTGTGTGACGTGTTCAGTACCGTGTGTCTGACCACACGCCTGCGTGTTTGTGTTTTCTGCTTTGGTGGGTAAGCACTGCACTTGTTATCGCTAACTCTGCACAACACAAAGAACAGTAGGAATATGAGTGATGTCTCTTACACACTGTTTGTGAACGTTGGTGATCACGGTACTGAATCTTTGCCATGGGGACAGAACGAGTGAACCACGTACTCAAGCCTCCACCTCCACCGTTTTACAGCCGGTTCACATCGTACGGGTGTGATGTGCCTACGACAGGGACCTTTCAGACGGTCACGGCATCAAATGTTCTTCCCAGACTGCCCCCAGACGACTCCCTCCTCTGTTGGGAGTTAATATCAGCACAAGTTCAGGTTCTTAGCTGGACTCTCATCTCGTCTGCCAAATGTGCTAAGTTATTGTAAGCCAGTAGAAGCACATGGTAGAATTTCATTGTGACTTGGACAATTATTATGCAGACTTGGATAGAACACAGATCAAATCAGGACCCCCCCAAACCTAACTGCAAATAGGGAAAGCCTGTATTCCTAACAACTCGCCTGTAAAATCCCGCAGCTCTTACGAAAAGGAATCCTGGTGTCTTCCCTGTGACACAGAAGCTTGACCCATGCTCCTCCTTGTGCCCATCGGCCCTCAGAGAATAGGAAGCAGGGTGAACGCTCCCATCAGCCTCCCAGTGTCTCAGTGGCCAGAAACCTCACAGATGACGTGAGCTCGTGGAGGGGTAGGGGAAACAGAAAGCGTTTCTCTCTCTTTCCATCTCCTCTAACAACAGAGGAAGGGGTTGGAGTGCCTAACCCGCCACTTGGGAACCCCTAAAGAGGTTGAGTGGAACTCGACAAGCGTTCATTTGAACGGCTGACGTAGGCTAGAAGGCACTGAACCCGGTGAGACTGAAAATGAAGAAATGAAAACAATTCTGTTCAGCAGGCAGGATGGCTCCTGCACGTGGATGAAACAAAGCCGAGAAGGGTGCGTGCTAAAGGAGGGGTGGGGAGGGGTGGGGGCAGGGAAGTGCCTCTCTTCCTGCTGGGGCTCAGATAAGGCCCCGGCGGAGGAGGCCGCATCCGATGCGTATGCTTTCTGACAGATTGTACCAGATTCCAGACCCAGCACAAAGCACACGGGAGAAAAACTGCAGGGCACAATTGGGAGGGAGTAAGCCTCCCCACGACCCCCGAGGAGGAGGAGCGCCCCAGAGAGGGTCATAAACATACGGCCTTTGCTCCAGCGGGGCATGTGGGACCCGGGACACCAGGCTGCAGTGACCACTCCTCAGCAGCCCTCTCGGCGGAGTCGCCATCACTCATGGCTGTTTCAAAGGAACTCCCTCTCTAAGCGACCCCAGATGCGCAGTCCCTCGCAGAGCAGGGGAGGGGAGCAAGGTCTCTCCTCAAACCTGGGCGCGCTCTCTGTGACTCTAACCTGCCCCTGACCTGGAAGAGGGCAGGGCAGCTACACACCAGCTTTCTAACTCAACCTGGGGGCCTGGGCGGGACAACTCGGGCCTCCGGGCCCCGTAAAGCGCGCACAGGTGCGCGGCTGGCGCGTGGGCGGCGGCGCTTGGGATCCGGGACTCGAGAGCCGGGCGCCAAGTCGCGCAGGCACCGCCAGCCCCGCACCTGCGCTGACTCCGCTACCCGCAGACTGGCCCGAAATCCCGCACCCCCGGCAGGAATCTCAGTCCGGCTTTGCACGTTTGCTTAGTAGTATCGGCCCCATTCCAAGTGGACCCCCTACCAAGTGGACCGCAGCGAAACTTTTCTGGGGACTGGATTGAGTCTGTGGTTTGATCATCCGGGGGACCAAGTGCAGGGCTCACCTCCCGGCCTGCCCGGGACGGGTCCCTGTGGGGACAGGCTGGCCCACGCGCTCCTGCTTCCTGGGAGCCACCACCAGGTCTGGCTCTCCGGCACCGTTGTGTGGAACAAGAGTGACCTCTAGTGGCTCATGGGAAGCAATCGGGAATAGTGTCGGAACTAGGAGGTGTTGAGGGTTACTGGGGAGAAAAGGAACCTGATACCCACCTAACCACACGCCCATACACTCCCTACCCACCCACCCCTGCCCCCACTCATTCACACACTCAGACTCTAATCCATTCTCTTTTCTCTCCCTCTCCCCCAACCCCCACTCCTTCCCTCCCTCTCGCCCTCTCCCTTACCATCTAACACTCTAAACGAGAGGACACGTCTAGACCTGTACCTGTCATGCGCAGACTCTGGACTAAAACCCCAACCTCTGGCTTCCAGTCCAGCGCCTTTTCTGCTGCCCGCATATTTATCCCCAGTCCTTTTATTGAGAATGGACTTTGTGAGTTGGTGGACAAGGGCGAGCAGGGTGAGTCTGACAGCCTTCCCGTCTAGTGGCGAGACTGACAAGCAGTCAGCAATGCCAATGGCGGTGTGGCACACACCAAAGTGCTGAGACCCAAGGAGTACTGGGCGATGTGGGAGCAATTGGAGGGACCTGGCCTGCAGGACAAGTAGGAATTCGCCAGGAAAAGGAAGCGGGAAGGGCGGGGAGAGTGTGGAGAAGGTTTTACGCAGAGGGAATATGTAC
The DNA here is from genome assembly GCA_004026765.1 of Micronycteris hirsuta. Lineage (NCBI taxonomy): Eukaryota > Metazoa > Chordata > Mammalia > Chiroptera > Phyllostomidae > Micronycteris > Micronycteris hirsuta. The sequence goes on along the minus strand of PVJI01007834.1, from coordinate 34,961 downwards.
AAAAGCCGTGAGACTAGAGAGGTTCTGGTTGGAGGAACTGCAGCACAGAATGAAAGGAGGAGGTGGGCCGTGGGGAGCCGGAATGGGCAGGAGCTGCAATGAGCCTCTGAGGGGCTGGAGGAGCAGGTACAAGGCCTTGCTTATGGGGTCTTATAAGGACATTTTGGGCACTGTTCAAAGGTTAGGTAGGTGGATGTCATGATTAGATTTCTACTTGTGCAGGATCAGTCTGAATTTGACATTAAGCTCTGCCTCAGGCCAGCTGTTAGGCTGTGGGCCAGCTGCCCGTGTTCAAGCCAGAAGGGACGTTAGAGTTCATCTGGTCTAGCTTTCTGGTGGAGAAGCCCAGCCTCAGAGGAGGGGAATCGCTTTCTCAAAGTGGGTGGGGTAGAACTGGTTGTCCCTAAGTCCTTTCACCTCCTATGTAAGGCCCCAAATATGCCAGCCTGAGCCAGACACCAGGTCCTAAGTCTGCTCCCAATGATACACAGACTTCCCCTGTTTCTGCCCCTACAAAAGCCCACCTGGGGCCAGGTCAGAGGCCATCAAATTATCTTCAAGACTGTCAAAGTCATGCTCACTGGGCCTGCTTTTGAGACCTCAGAACAGTCGAAAGCTTGCTTCAGTGTCCATTGGTAGCAAGAACCATGGAAGGACGTGAAGACCAGAGAGTATAGACCAGTGGGGGGGTGGGAGGGTGGCCCGGCCAAGAGGCTCCCTTAGAGACCTGGGGAGCAGAGAGCTTGACTCCAAATTGAGACATTGAATCCCATTTCAAATAGCATGGAAAATAAAGAAAACAACTTTAGGAATTGCAAGTAACCCAGGCTTAGTAAAAACAGATGGTGATAAAACCCAGTTGTTCTAATATTTGGATAATTTAAATGCTCTCAACAGCTAGGGAATTAAGAGAAATAGCTCAATGTAGGCTGGGTCACTTAGCACTTGGTTTGAAAAGTCACGGGCAGTAAGGAGGCCCCAGAATATGATGAAAATATGATAAGGGGCTTCAAGAAAGGAAACACGATCCAATGAGTGCCATCTGGAACCAAAGAAAAATATGAAATAGTAGAAAGAGGTGTCGGGAGGCCTGACTTCGAGACCGAGCTTAGCTACCTTTTAGCCACATGACCTTGCCCAGATCACTTAACCTCTCTGACCTCGTCTCCACAGTAAAGTTACAACAATAATAATAGTACTTGCCCTAGGTACCTCGCAGGGCTCCTTAGCAATCACAAGGAAGGCCGGGTAGGACGATGGTGAAGGGCAGCAGTGCAACTCAGCTCTGCACTTCCTGGCCGTGTGACTTACGTGAGTTTTACACCCCCCTAGGCTTTGGGTTTCTCATCTGAAATAGAGAGATGCGAAGACCTGCCTCAGCGGGTAGTTGTGAGGACAAATGCAATAGTCCAAGTAAATCCTAGCGTAGTACCTTTTGCACGGACGGTGCTCAATAATGAGTGATTTTTATCATTAACATGATTATGTTTCCAAATTTGGAAATTGTTCAATGCATAAAAATGACATGTTGTAGTATTTGGCATGATATGATGTCACTGGATAACAGGATAAATACTAAAGGAAAAATGTAAGGGAAATAGAATGGAGGTGGTTAGGCCCACAGCCACCTTTGTAACAGGGAGACCTAGATCAGGACATATCAGACTCGAGGTCTCACAAAACTAGCTCCTATTGTTGGCTTAGTAAGAAACGGTCATATAGATCTTTTTCAAGGATGAAAAATGCCATCCGTGACCCACAGTTTGTTTCAGGTTGGGATGGAGTTTTCTAGTGAGTGACTGAGAACCAGGGCTTATCTCCCATCTCCAGAGCCACTGAGAGCCAGAGTGACTGGTACGTCAGCGCAGCAGTTTTCACCGGGTGAGCCGCAGGAATTTTTAACATATGCAATCCTGACTATTTAGTCAGGGGCACCGACCCTTTTTTTCCCCTTAGATCACAGGTGGCAAACACAAGGCCCACGGGCCAAATCTGGCCCTCCGCCTTGTTTTATCTGGCCCAGCCCTGCAGCAGCGCTAAGCTCTTGCTTAACTGTTATGGAGTAGTTACATTTACACAGTCCTGAAGTTACATTCGGCCCTTTGAAGGGGAACCGTGGCACTGATGTGGCCCCCAGTGAAAGTGAGTTTGACACCCTGCCTTAGACTGTCAAATAAAAAGTGACAGCCTACACAGCAATAGCTGTCCAGCATGAATGAATCAAAATTATACCTATATTTTTGTCAGATTGGCAAAAAATATATTTTTTGGTGTGCCACCGAATTTTAGTAATTAGTATATGTGCCATGAGATGAAAAAGGCTAAAAATCGCCATGTAAATGAAATCTGTAGACACTCCGCAAGCCTCCAGGGAGCCTCCTTAGAACTGGGGAAACTCAACCCAGGAAGACCAGAAATAATGCAAAAGAGCCTCAAAAATGCATTGCCTTGTTCAGAAAATATTTTGTTCCTACTCTGTGCCAAGTATCTTGTTAGGCACCAAAGATTTAAGGACAAAAGAGACGGTCCCTTTTTGCCCCAAGTTTACTATCCAGTGAGGGATAGAGCAAGTAAATCACAACAATTCAGTGAGGTGATAACAAGTAAATTTGGGGTACAAGAGAGCCCAGAGGTGGGACCCCCAGTGCAGGGGTCAGAGAAGGTTCCCCAGAGGGAGCAACATCTGAGCAAGCTCTACAATTATCCAAGGAGTTAATCTGACACCGAGAGTCCCTAGGCAACAACCCAGAAGCTGAACTGCAAGTCATTTCATCCAGCCCTGCTGAGGAAGGGCGCGGGGCCTTTGGAAAGTGGGAGGCTTCCTCTGGATGTCAACATTATAGGAATTGTCCTTTTAAAACTCGTGTTTGAACAAAAAGCGCAGGATGCCCTCGTCCTCCCAGAAAGCCCTGTTGGGAATTTCATTACAGTTTTAAATCAACTTGTGTCTTATTAATTTCAACAGCATCTATTGGCATTCACATTTGAAAAATATTTACTATACTTCTAAATGAACTTGTATATTTTAATCCCAACAGTATCTACTGACATTTTCACTTGAGAAATATTATCTCATCTGTGTGCAAGACTTACTAGGTTTTCATTGCAAAACAGTCTTTGTTCATGCATATATTGATGAAATTGTTGTAGTAACTGCCAACTCCTCGCCCCCAGACCCCCAGAGGTCCGTGATCCATAGTCGGTTAGCATTGGAGCAGGGGTGCGGGCATGCTCTGGGACTGGAGAGGGAGCTGACGCTAGGCTTCATTGTCCAAATGCAAATGGAAGGGATGGGGAGGAGAGAGCTGGAGGCAGTGACAGCCACGGATCACTAGGTCAACGATGTGGCAAGTGTGGGGGCGGGGACTGAACTAAAATAATAGTCAGTGGAGAGTAAGGAGCAGAATTGAAAAACATTAAAAGGCAGAATGGATTAGACTTAGGGACCCTAGAGACAGGAACTGGGAGAGAAATATCAGATGGCGCCCAGCTTTCTGGCTTAGGTCACTGGACGGGTGGTGGCACCTGCACAAGATAATAAGGCAGAGGAAAGGACAAGGGTTTGAGTAGATTTTTACTTTAGACATGGTGACTCTGAAGTTCCTGTGGGACAGCTAAGTGGAGATATTTAAGTTAGAAGGATCTAGGCTAGAGGTTCAGGTTTGGGAAGCATTGATACGTGGATAATAAAGTCTGGGGTATGGCTAATAGCACAGGGAGGAGTACGTACTGTAAAGAAAGAAAAGGTCCAAAAAAAAGACTGGGAACCCCACCATCTGAGAGGTAGGCAGAAGAGAGCAGTCCCCCTGAAAGGAAATGAAAGATGAAAACAGAGAGAGAGAACGAGCACATGGGAGACTAGGGGAGAGAAGGCAAGGAGCAGTGAAAACTTGTCAGTGCCACAGAGCAGTCAACTATAAGGACCAAACGGTGCGGGCACCTGTGACAGCAAAGAAAAGAATAACAAAAACACCATTTCCCACTTATATGGCTCATTATGCTTTCAAAGCACTTTCATGGTTTTATTTCATTGCATTCACACTACAGCCTACCCAGCATTCTTACAGATGCAAAGCTGCAGGAAGTGAGGGGACAAGATATGCCATGGCCATCTAGCTAGCAAGTTAGGAGTCCAGCTCCTGGAATTAGAGATCAGTCCAGAATCTTGACCATACTCCCTGCTTCCACCGCTCCAAGTTAGCTTCTTAACCAGTGAATAAGGAAATCAGAATGGGCCTGTTTCAGAATAACTGCTCATCATTAGTACAGAAATTGAAAGCCTTGCCTAACACACTTGGTTTTGTGTTGCCTAGAAGTCGAAGATGCCAATACCCTGGGATCATCTGAATCTAAAAGGGCAATACTCGAATCCTCTAGGAGAGGGCTTGCATCTAATTCTGTATGTGACAGGGACAGTGAAGGTTTTCAAGCAGAGAGTGACGTACATTTGAGTATGCTTTGGAAAGGCTAATCAATATTGTTGAACTTGTATTTGACAGTGCCTAGGTCCTGTTGCTGGTTAGTCACACCACCTGAAACAAAATAATGGAAACACACTGTGAAGACCTGTCTGCGTTTTTGCGGGGGGGGGGGGGGGGGTTGTTTGTTTGATTTGGTTTGGTCTTTGCAACAGAAACACATCTCTTCAGCCTGCCCCCCATTCCAGTGAGTAGCCTGGCTTCACCAGAGAGAATCACTCAAATTTGGAGCAAGAGCTCCTTGCATATTTGATGAGGTCAACATCTATCTTGAGATCCTGTTTATCCCACCCCAACCCCTTCTACAGGCAGGCCTGGCTCTCTACACAGGAGTCTACTCCTCTCTCATTCATTCCTTAGTCATACCGATGAGCAAAGGGGGGCTGCCCCCGCTGGCCTGTCAGATCTGGACTGGGCCCCAACTTATTCACATGGGGCCCGGCCTGGACCTGCTTCTCTGCCTCCTTCTCCATTGGGAGCAATTTACAACACACTTATCTCTGGGAATTCACTGCTCCGTTGGGCATGGGTTTGATTATCTCTCTCTAAACCTGTCTATCATTCACAGCACAGAAGGAACACTAAACAAAGACCTTTACATCAATTACTAACATTTTATTCTCTTTACAGCTCAGATGATATCACTGCAATGTTATCACTTGGAAGCTTGGGCCAGGCCCAGAAACAGTCATCACTATGCAATGCTAATTTTCTGAGGGTAGCTCACGGCCATGTTTCCAGCTGCTGGCCTGCTTCTGGCCTTTTCTCCTGACCCATAAAACTGAGCTTCAGCCTGGGTGCATGGCCATACAAGCCACTTGGCAGTCAGGAACAGCTGGGAGTTGTCTGGATTCTGTGCCACAGGCCAGGGACAGACGATCTGTTTCCCTCCGCTCTCGAAGAGTGCCACGTCTGTGGCCCCTTCTCAGGGATGGAGATGCTGCTGCACAGGAAGAGTGGAAGCAGGCCAGATGGGGGAGTCACGGTCACGGATGCCTACTGTTATCGCCTCCTACTCCATTGTGTTGCTAAAAATGGAAACATTCATTAAATATTAGATATGAATACTCATTTTTAAATTTAAAAAGGAGAATTGTTAGCTATATCTCTGTCCTTCAGAACAATCCTATACTAGAAAATGATGTCAATTCTCTAAGCTGTCAAATATAATAATGAGAATTTTGAGTTTAATAGGAGATTTCTGCAATCATTTTAAGCCTGTGCATTATTCCACAAGTCTAAGTAAAGTGTTATTGTGATTTTTTAAAAATGTAAGTGTGAGGTATTTTTCAGCTTCTGCATCACAGAGACTTGTCACTTGTTCAAATCCTGGCTCCCCCATCTACAGGCTGTGTGATCCTGAGCCAGTCACTTAACCACTGCAGGTGGCATGGCAATAATGACAGTTTTTTCCTCAGAGTGTTGTCAAGATGTTTGAATGTGTCATCTCCCAGGGGAGAACCTGGGCATAGCAAGTGTAAGCAATTGCTGTGTGTGCATCTGCCAGGCAGGCAGCGGCGCGGGGCTGCCCAGGCTTGGTTGGGATGGCTGCCCTAGAACGCACTGTTAATGAACTCCATGCTGTCTTTCCTTACTGCAGGTCAGTGCAGCTGAATGGCCAGCCCTTGGTGATGGTGGACGATGGGACCCTCCCCGAACTGAAGCCCCGCCCCCTGCGGGCCGGCCGGACATTGGTCATCCCTCCAGTCACCATGGGCTTTTATGTGGTCAAGAATGTCAACGCTTTGGCCTGCCGCTACCGATAAACCACCCTTGCTCTCACACAGTGCCCGCGGGTCTGCCGGACTGCTTCCCAACTCTTCCGCCCCACCAGCACCCCATGTTTCAGACGTCTTAGCAACAAACCAGTCTCTGCTGCCCCGTGCTGCTGGAGTCAACACAGATTTGCTCTCCCAAGGTAGCCTGAGCGTAGCCTAGGTCGGTCACATCCGCCCCAAAGGAAAATGTGGACACTGCCTGTACCTATGGAAGGATGAAGGTCTGTGTGTAGAGCTCCATGTATCCTGTACGTGTACCATGAGACCAAGCTGAAGCACGCTCCCCAGACCAATGAAGCCACTCCCCGTGACTCTGGTCCCGTGGCTGTGGCACTGCAGACTTAGCCCGTGCTGCTCCCCTCAGCCAAGATGAGCAGGGAAAAAAACTGGCAGACATTTGAGAGGCCCACTCTCTTCCAGCCCCTTTCCCTTGTCTGTTCCCTGCTGTTGCCCTGGGTTTCCTGTCAGCTGTCTTCCCAGAGGGGAGCGAGTGGGTGAGTCAGCTCTGGCCTGCTGGGTGAGCTGTTTATGTCATTTCCCGGCTGATGTATGACTGTGTGCATCTGGGCTTCTGACAGCGGCATCAATCACTGGCTATTCCTCTGGGAAGCGGGTGCTTCCAAAGTAAAATTGTAATCATACCCCAGGTTTTATAAGAAGGTTCTATTCCTCTGTGAGTCCGGATCCCCCAGGGCTGGAATGGGAGTCAGGTGACAACATGCACTGCGTTGAGAGCCCTGCACTAGGCACCACGAAGGGCGATTGCCATCTGCCACGTGGCTGGGAGGGAGGGAGTTTTCATACAAAGAGCAGGCACACCAAACCATACCCACACATGCGTGCGCGCGCGCACACACACACACACACACCAACAACTGAACGAAGCAAATAATCAGACCTGCCACGAACTTGAAAGAATATTTATTAAGGATAACTCCTTAATATTTGGTTGACCAAAACCATTTTTTTTAAAAAGAGGTGTAAATCAATGGTCCTCACTGTTCAGACACAGCAGGCTGTAATCTTTCTGCCTCTTCACAATGCATTCACTAGGCAAAAATCTCACCTGGTCATGACCAGGTCTGCCTCGGCCAGACCAGCATATTTGAGCAGCGAACGAAGCTCTCAGTGAGCCGCTCTGGGAAGGCTGCATCTGGAGGCAGGACTGATGGGGAAACTGTGGAACTGGGCGGGGCCCGCGGGAAGCTGCGGGAGGACAGGGCAAGTGGAGGGGGTTTAAGTTCATCGTTAGGACCTTCTGGGTGGGTTATGGGGTCTTTGTAAACAATCTGCGCCTGAAATGACTTCCTTTTCATGGATATGATTTTCTTTCTCAGGATAAATGACATGAATGATGCTTTTTTAAAGGCAGAGACAGTTGACAGTGTCACAGGGGTCCAACCGAAGGCATGAAACAACTTCCACTGTAGTGAGGAAAGGACGGGAGTGGAAGGGAGGGGCAGGATTGCCAAGGCTAGCTGCCAGGGAGACTGCGGACGTGCCGGAGGAGTTGAGTGAGGGCTAGGGCCCAGTCTGCGAAGTTAAGCGGGGTGAGAGGCTGGAGGAAGAGGAGGCAGGAGAGGGGGTAGCAGGTTCTCAGCTTGGGGAACTGGGGGCTGGGCTAGGGAAGCTGACATCTCAGTTTATGTTTAAGGAAGAGCGCAGACACGGTTTTGACAGGCTTATTATTAGTACAGAAGGAAGAGCACACAGGAGGTACAGCAAGAAAGGGGAGACCAGGGACTGGCTGGCCCCGTCAGCAGGAGGCTCAGCCTAGACTCGGGCAGAGAGGGAGGAGCAGACCCTGACTGGCAGCCTCAAAGCTCCTCAGTGGCTCCTCCTCTTCTCCAGAGTGGGCACCTCCCACGGAGGCTCAGCCCTGAAAGGGGTGGAGAGAGAAGGATGGGGGAAAGAAGTGACAGAGGACAGGCCCAAGTGAAAAAGACAATGAGAGACCAAGTGGTTGTTTCCCCAAACTTTAAAAATGTTGTGCACATACCAAAATCTCTTCCACATACTGGTGCAGGCAGTGCTGCAGGGCCCCTGATAATAACCAGAGCAACCCGAGGTCCCCGCAGGCCTGGCCCTCGGCTAGTCTGCCGTGCATACACAGTAGCCCCTGTTTTTCCTGTAAGGCATGCAGAGGGTACGGATCTTTTCCAGGATCACCCAGTGCAATGGGTTGCAGAGCTCAGAATAATGGAGAACCTGTTCATTTAACCACCACACTCAGTGACTGCCCAATTCAGACTCACCCCTTCACCTCTTCTTCATGGGTCCTGCTAACTCGGTACAGCACGACCTTGGAGCTCCACTCAGACACACTTTCTGTAAGTGCTGGTTCTTCACTAAACCTCTACATGTGCAGAGTATAGGCAGTTCCTGCTCCTTCTGTCTTTGTACTAAATGCTGCTCCTAAGAGGTTTGTTTTGTTTTTTAGTTTAAAAAAAAGGGAGAAGATCGCTGAGATTTATCTTTGGAGTCCTGCAATTCTAACTTTGCAACTGTCTCGTGGAAGAAGTATTTGCATTGTTCAAAGGAAACCAAGAAACTCAGTATAAAAATCACATCCCATAGAGATTTTAGTACAGGGCATCTATCCCGGATTTCTCATTTTGGGTGGGGGTAATGACTAAATCAGTGGGGATGGCTCCTTATAATGGAGTCCCCTATCACACTTCCCACAAAACATACCCTGTGGCAAAATTCAGCATCACCATCCACTTCATCAGGGAAGCAGCTTGGCAGGCTGGACCCTGGGAGAAAAGATCTCTTCCACCAGCCTCCCAGATCAGATACTTCCTCCTAAAACAAGACATGGCTGAGGTCATCTAAGACTTAACCACTTTATTTTGAACCAGAGAATGGGTTTCTAAAGTGCTTATTTGAAAGCCTGGTAATGTGTAATGAGAAGTTTGTGTCTTTTGTTGAGATGATTTTCTGCTTCTTCTGCCTCTAGGAATGATTTTCTTTCTCCTTTCTTATCGCAAAGGCTCAGAACAAATTCTCATTGTTATTTGGAAAGAGTGCCCCAAGTTTCCCAGTGCCCTGAAAAAGCTGCAACTGTGAGATATTAGCATTATCTCCAGATAGAGAAAAGCTTGAAAATATCAGAACTGAGCTACAGTGAGACACAGGCCCGGGACTCCCAGACCCACAATTCCCAGAGGCCACTTGCCCTCTGCAGGCCCCAGCCTCTTCCCAGGCAGATGGGCCCAAGTCCTACACCTATTTCAGGGCACTGGTTGTTGGTGGAATCTGGCTGAGAAGCCTCACCGGCTCTCTGGGGCTCTCTGGGGTGAGGCAGCCAGGGGAGGGGGCACCCGGCAGGACTCTGAACTGCAGAGCTGCCAGTGGTCCAGGCCAGGCCCAGCCTCAGCAGGTGTGCTCCACCACGTGCACTCCAGGTCCTTGTGTTTGGGATGGACGCAGCTGCAGGATTCACCTTGGAAATCCATTGAGAACAGTTTTATTTCTGAAAACAAAAGGAAAATGTTTAATCTCTGTAGATGGAAAGGTGAACCAGGTGGATAAAATGTTGAAACAAGGAAGGACTTCAAACTTCTGAAACATCAACAGAGCAACCAAAAATAATAGAGATGCGGCTTGGAGAAGGCGAGGGATGGGTGGGCATAAACACTTATGTAGCATGGCTGCCTCTGCTTCCCTGTCTCCCCAACACTCCCCAGCACCGCCTCAGCCTGGACACGGCTGATTGCTCTCTTCTACTCATGCACTCTCCTGTTCCACAGCCTCGCCTCTGCCAGCCACTCCGTCCTCCACCTGGAGCCCAGGGAAATCTGCTGTACCAAGAGGGAATTAAGTTTTCATTGTAGAAACAGTTATTATAAGGCCCAACGAACTGTAGCATTTCAATCACTGCCTCTCAGTTCCACTAACAGTAATACAAAAGCTTCTGTAACTGCCTTCCTGTCTCAGTCCTGGGTAGTGAGTATTTGGGGAGGACCAGGGAAGCAATTTATCCAAGGCCATCCAGATAAACAGAGTGGCAAGCCTGGGACTTGAACCCGGGTCTGTTGGATTCCAAAGCCTGCTCTCATTGCATTGTACTCTCTCCCTCGTTGGACTGGTTATGGCCAACTTATTCACATCCCGGTGATGTCCACAGATAGCTTGCTCAACATCCTGTGTGTGTCTCCCAAGAACCCTAGTAGTGTCTTCACCCAAGACAGCTGATGTCGGGTTTGGGGCAGCCAACTAACTACTCCAGTGGGTAGTGAGTCTGACTATGACCAGCCTTGGCTATAGAATTTTGAATCGAGGATCATTTTGGCCCACCAGTGACCCTCCTGGTCTGCCCCTCTCCCTCTATGGTTTTCTGTAGAACAATTTAAAAGGCCACTCCCACCATGACAACCCACCTCAGGTGATGAGTCCCGATATTCTAAATCCTGGAGCTAAGTGGCCCAGCCAGTTAGCTCCCACGCACACACTGCCTCCGCCAGTGCTGCTCCTCCTCCCGCCACCACCCAGAGGTTTGGAAGTTTCTCTTCACCTTCCCAGACTACATTAAAATGTCCATAAACCATTGCCACATGGGTAGTATTTGCAAACATCGGTCTAAAATAAGAAAGCCAAAATATTGAAAGACACCAAATCAAATGCTTTGGCACCTACTTTCTTCCAAACACCAGAGAACCCTGGGAACCCTGGGAATATTTGAGAGGAACTGACCACATTCCAAACGACTGGCTCATGAATAAATCCCACTGTCCTGTGCACCCAGCAGAGAAAAGGGGGCCCTTCCTTGCAGCCTGCATCACTAATATTACTCATCTAATTATTATTCATGAACGTTTTCTAGGAGTCTTTTTCAAGTTGTAAATGTTATGTAATAAATTATATTTTTAGGAGAAGCAAAAAGAAACCTTAGTTTTATTGATTGGAAGTTGGCAAAATGAGCGCAGAAACTCCTCCCAGGGCAAGCTTCTTCTCTGTGCAGGGGGTTTGACAGGTGTTAATATTTTCTTCCAGAGAACAGATTATATTAAGGCTTATATGTGCCCAATCATTGCAGACAGTTTGGTTCAGGAGGTAGTTTATATATTGAGGTAATGTTTTGTAAGCAATAAAGTGTGAATGCTCTAACTTCCTGTTCTCAGGGTGTTCTGTGGGGAGAGGGAGGCGACTGCTGTCCCTGCTCCGCCTGGACCTGAAGGCCGACTGCCGACGGGCTGACACACGCGGGGACCCTGGACTCCACGGTGCGCCGCCCTCTGCTCCCCTCTCCCCCACAAGCTCTGCCTCCAGTACCCTAAATGGAAATTAAATTTCATTATTCAAGTTAGATGTCATTATCTATCTTAGTTAAAGTAACTATTATCTGCAATAACAGGTAAGCCCCCCAATTTCAATGGCTTCACATAATTTAAGTTTATTTCTTGCTCACAGATCATGTAAACTTCAGTTGGTGGTAATGGGGCTAAGGTGGGCAGTGGTTCTGTTCCACGTGGTCCTTTAGGGATCCAGACTGATGCGGGTTCTCGGCCATCTTCAGCACTTGACCTCTAAGACTGCGATAGGCATCACTAGGATTATATCCTAGGCCACCAGTAAATGTAAAAGGACTCAAGTCACACAAAGCATATTCTCTCACCAAGTAGAACTGAAATAGAAATCTGTAGATACCTGGAAAACCTCCAAATATTGGAAATGAATAACACATTTAGAAATAACCCATGGGTTGAAAAAATAAAAAATAAACTGTTAGAAAGCATTTTGAACTAATAAAAATTAAAATACAACATATCAAAAGTTGTAGGTGCTGATAAAGTGGTACCTTGAGGGAAGTTTATAGCAGTAAATGTCATTGTTAAAAAAGACAAAAGATCTCAAATCAGGTCACTTTCTACCCTAAGAAATTATAAAAAAGAAGAGCAAATTAAATCCAAAATAAACAGAAGAAAGGAAATAGTAATAGAAAGGAAAAAGAAATTGGTGAACTGAAAACCAATGAAAATTGATGACACCAAAAGCTGTTTGAAAAAAAATCAATAAATTCCTTAATGTGACCTGAATCCTTCCAAATTTATTGAACAGAATAGAGAGTCCAGAAATAGATCCACACATATGGTCGACTGATTTGAGATAAATGTGTCAAAGTAATTCAGAGGAGAAAGGATATTTTATCAACAAATGGAGCTAGAAAAATTAAACCTCTATATGCAAAATAATGAACACTTCTCTCACACTATCTACAAAAATCAACTTGAAATGGGTCATAGAGATAAATGCAAAACCTAAAACTATAAAACTTCTGGAAGAAAACACAGAAGAAACTCTTTGTGACCTCGGCATAGGCAAAGATTTTTTAGACAGTACACAAAAAAGCACAATGGTTTCTATTCTTTGAAAAATCACTGTAAAGAAAATTAAAAGACAAAGCTATTGACTGGAAAAAAGTGCAAAACAGACAGACATCTGATAAAAGGTCTGTATCCAAATATATAAAAAATCATATAAATAATAAGCAAGACCATCCAACTTAAAAATGGTCAAATGAGTTAAATACTTTATCAGAGAAGAGATATAAATGACACACAAGCACATGAAAAGAAGTTCAACGTCATTAGTCATGAGGAAGATGGAAATTAAAACCACAATGAGAAACATACATAAAAACCACGACATACCTACTAGAATGGCTAGAGTTAGAAAAGAGATCATATCAAATGCTAAGGAGGCTACAGAGCAACAAAAGCTCTCAGTATTGCTAGGGGGGATGTAAAATGGTGCAAGCACTTTGAAAAGCAGTTCAACAGCCTGATATAAACTTAAACATACACTTTGCACACAGCCTAGCCACCCCACTCCTAGCTACTTAGCCAAGTGAAATAAATAAAAACATGTTGACACAAAAACCTGGACATAATCACAAATCGACAAATCGGATTACGTCAAAGTTGAAAACATTTGTGCTACCAATGGTAAGTGAAAAGACAAAACACACAATGGGGGAAATTTTTTTGCAAATCATATATCTAAATAAGGGACTTGTATCCAGAATACAAAAAGAACTCTTATAGTTCAATAATTAAAAAGATAATTAACTTAATTTTAAAATGGGCAACAGATTTGAATGGACCTTTCTCCAAAGAAGATATGCAAATTGCTGCAAAGCATATGAAAATATGCTGAAGACCATTAGTCATTAGAGAAATGCAAATCAGAATCACGAGATACCACTTCACACCCACGAGGATGTCTAAGTTAAAATAGACAACAAGTGTTGGTGAAAAAATGGAGAAATTGGGACCATCATACATTGCTGATGGAGATGAACTAGTGGGGTGGGGGCGGGGTGAATAGCAGCGTACTCATTTGATGGAGTTTTCCGACCACTGAAATTCATGCTTATGAGGAGTTTGACAGAAGAGAGAAACGTGGTGAGTGGAAACAGCGGGATAAAGAGTGCACGGCCAGAAGATCTCAGCTATGGGTGGGAGAGACAGGTGCCTGCGGGGGGCTAAGTGCTGTAGATGGGGAGCTGGAAGGTTTGGGCACTAAGGTGGGCTGTGAGGGTTGGGCTGTGAACGGGGGAAGAAGACGGGGAGTGACGCTTGCTTTGCCTGCAGGTGACGGAGGCATTAATTCTGGGCTCCTGCCTTCCGTGGGGGTGGCGGGTGGGGCAGTGCTCCGTCTGCTGTATCCCAGACAGTCCCCGAAAGTCAGCCCCTATCGGGCTGTGCTCAAGGCTCCCAGGAGACTCCAAGGCAGGGCGGGGTGACTCGGATGGCGATTTAGTCCCTTCTGACCTTCGTCAGCTCTCCCACCCTCAGCCACTACAAATACACACACAAGTTTAAGAAAATGTTGCACACACAGGTTCAAAACAAAGCCTCGAACGTGCAACTCCACTGCCCCCCCCACACACACACACAGTGGATTGAGAACGCTTATAAAGAAACGCCAGCGTGGGCACTCTGGGGGCAGCTGGGCCCTCCAGAAGGCCGTCTCCTCCCCAGGAGGCCAGGGACCCAGGGACGCCCGCAGCTCTTCCCCAGAGCTGCAGGGCAGCGAGTGAAACCACTGAGAAAGAGCCCAGCCGGGAGCCAGGAGACCTGGGCGCTCCACCCAACTGGGCCTCCTCAGCACGTTATTTCGTCTCGTGGGGCCTCAGTTTCCTCCTCTCTAAAATGAGGCCAAACGGGGACGGCCCAGTGCCTCGACGGGGGATCACTTGAACTAAGGCAAGGGGAAGCCCTAGCACACAGCTGTGGGCGAGGTCCCCAGTCCCTTGGACCTCCGCGCGTCCTTGACGACAGGAAGGTGACCAAGGGACAACAGGAGTACGAGTTCTGCGGGCCAGGCAGCCGAGCCAGTGTCTCACACCGCCCGCAGCGACGGCGGCGGGCCGGGGTGGTCACGTGGGCGGTCACGTGCCCCACCCGGAAGCGCGCCGGGGGCCGGGCCGGGCCGCGATCCGGTACGTGGACCTTCGGGACTGTCCGCGGGCGGCCCTCGGCTGCCCCCTCCGCGGGCGGCGGACCTTCCTCCGGTACCCCGCGCGGCCCTCCCGGCGGTGGGGGACGGGCTCCACCCCCCAGCCTCACCCACCCCGCCTGTGTGGCCGTGGGCTCGCGCTTCACTTCTTGGAACCAAAGTTTCTGCAGCTACAAGTGGGCGGCTTCCGCGAGCCGGGCCCTCTTCCCCTGGTAGCCGTGAGGTGCAGGGAGCTTGGGGGTGAAATTGCTGCGTAAACCGGAGAGTGCGGGGCCAACTGGAAGACCGCCGTGGGTAGGGAGCCCCGCGGCGGCGAGCTGCTCATCGCACCCCGCCTGTGACCTCCTGAGTCCAGCAGCCGAGCGGCGGCCAGGCCGCGGTTGGAGCGAGCGGGCCCCGGCTGGAGGCACGGGCGGTTTGCTGGGCAGGGTGGTGAAAAGGGGCGCCGTCTACCCTCCCGCCCCCCACCCGGCAATTTAGCCGGCTCAGATGGGTCCCGTGTTCCCTCCTGCGTGCAGGATAGAGAGAATGGAGAATAACACCAATGAACTTCTCTCATCAGCCTTTTGGAATAAGAAAATTAGAACCTAATGTCACGAAGAAGCATTTCCATTTTCCTCTGAATGTGGCATTAAGGCCAGTCATGCCGGTGATGTAGCAAGTCTCAGTTTCATTGCAAAAAAATGTGGAACTCCTAAAAGCTCTTTCTTGCCTCTAATTTGCTTACAATGTTTGGTTTCCTAATTAAGCTAAAGCTTTATATTATTCCTGTCTTTTATCATCAAAATGTGAATGATCTGGAACTAGTTTAGTTCATCCTGTGATTTGACCCAAGGGCACTTGGGAAAGAAGAATCAAGACCTCCCCCCACCCCCACCACCACACGTTTGGGTAGGAAAGCAGTTTGCTAAGGGCAGTCCTGCCTGGTTACTCCCTGACTCTCACTGTAGCCTATAGATAGGGAGGTGGAGCAGGGGATTGTCCCTCCCTTTCCCAGCAGGACTTTGAGGCCCAGAGAGGTTTGTGTGCCTTGGCAAAGCCAAAACTAGAACCAGGAAGGTGTCAGCTTCATTTTTCGTTGGTTTATTGCCATTCATCAGGTCCCCCCAGGGCACCTCCTCTCTTCTGGGACTGCTTCCCTGTCCATCGGAATAGGCCATGCTATGTCCACACAGCCAGTCATAGCCTGTTCCCTGAGGCTACTCGGGGCAGGTCTGCTGACCACACCATGGCTCTGAGTGGCCCAGTGCTCAGAAGGATGCAGTAGGTGGGGGTCAATGTTTGCGGGCACCTGTTGTATCCAAATGACTGTGCTGGCTGGGTTGCTGTCCTAATGGTTTGAGAGTGGGGGTAGGAACAGTCAGAACTGCTTGCCCTCATGACCTCTCTGTTGTAAGCATTTGCAGGACCCAGGATGCTGTGCTGCCCTCCATGAGCTGGTCCCTGTGTCTGTCCACTGCAGCACTTTCTGAACCCCTGGCTCTCTGGAAGTTCTGCTGTGCTCCTTGCCAAGGTAGGTGATTCTTCCTACCTGGGGCGGACCGAGGCAGGCAGCACCCACTCTGGGGCTGTGGGAGGTGGACAGAGGGGGCAGGCTGTGGACCGAGCTCTCCCTGGCTCGGCAGAACCCTCTCCCTACCCGCTGCCCAGTTCTGTGTCCTGGCGTTATCCTCGCCTGCTCTCTCCTTCCTTCCTTGCATGCACGTAGTCATCCAGGCCTGCCGTGTCTCTAAGCTACACTTGTTTTCCTGGCTTCCACCAAGGAGTGGGGTGTGGGCCCTCATCATCCCACACAAGGATGACCTACCTCCATAACCTGACCTCACCCATCTGTGGCCACACCCTTACCAGCCTACAGGGGCTCTCTGCTGTGGACCACAGCCTCCATTAGCCCACCACGCCCAGGCTGGCCCCTCGAGCCCCTAACTGAGTCACTCTCACCTGGGAGTCCCAGAGCCTCCTCCAGGTCTACCTGCCCTCATCCAGCAACCTCTTCACACTCCACCACTTGCCCAGTCTCTGCCCAGTGCTTAGCAAGGCCACAGAAATGGGCTGCATCCTCTTTTTCACTGTGCTGGAAACACCTTGAGGCCGGACACTCTGAGTTAGAGTCAATAAACCAACTGGAGATTTGGGGGGAATTCAGTAAGGACCACTAAGCTCATCTTATAGGGGATCCTAAAGAGTGTGAATGAGTCCGAAGCCTTGAAATGCTATTGAGGAAAGGGACCACCACTCCCTGGCCTCACCAAGCTGTGCCGCCTCGTGCTCTATGACATGGGGGAACTGAGCCTCCTGTTTACCAGGTCGTTGTGAGAGTGCGACAGCACAGCACCAGGAGGCCTTGTGCTGGTGCCTGGCACTCGTGAGGACCCGGGAGATGGTTGCTGGGACTGCGATCCTCTTCATGACTCAGGCCAGGCGTCAGGCTGCGGGCTGGGAGGTGACCTGGCCCTTGCTTCTCCCCGGCAGATGAAGTGCGTCTTGGTGGCCACGGAGGGCGCAGAGGTCCTCTTTTACTGGACAGACGAGGAGTTTGAAGAGAGTCTGCGGCTGAAGTTTGGGCAGTCAGGGAATGACGGAGAAGAGGTGAGTGTAGGGCGGGAGGGTTGGGCAGGGGGCAGGAGAACCTGTCCACCCCTCCTGCCCAGCCCAAGGAATTAGCAGGGCAGTGTGTGTGGTCCAGCGTCCCTCAGCCCCACCGCAGTTCTCACAGGTTGGCCTCTTGATGCTCAGGGCGTGGCGTGGAGGGCCCCACACTGGCCCAAGGGCTCACCGGGCTAAATGAGGGCTGGGGAGGTATTGGATTGGCCAAAAAGTCCGTTATGGTTTTTCTGTAAAATAAAAGACACGTGTTTCATTTTCACCAATAACTTTATTGATTTGGATATTTTGAGCATGTTGACTATCTCCCACTATTGGCTTCTAGTGGATGGAGGCCAGGGGTGCTGCTGAACATCTTCCAATGCATGAGACAGCCCCACAGCAAAGAATTATTGGGCCAAAATGTCAGTAGTACCAAGAAAGTTCACAGACCACTTTTGACATGTTCGATCAGTCACAGCACCTTCTCCATACACCGCACAAATCTTTTTTTGTGTTTCAGTTGTGTTTTTACCTTTCTTGAAATAATAAAACATAATACACCAAAATGTTATGTTCTCCTTCCATCTTCAATATTAAAATGGCTGCAGAAAAATTTACCAGTTTTGTTAAGTTTTATTTTAAATGCCCACTGATATGACAACTGTCACAATACAATTTCACGAAATTATTTCAACTGAAGTTAAAGACAACTAAGCACTACTGGAGCCATCGTACAGAAAAAGACTAAACGAACCTTTTGGCCGACCCCGTACAATTTTAATCACACGGCAGAGAAACGTGATGTCACCTGTTTCTTTACCTAAGAAGTTTAGCATGAACATAACACATTACTCTTTATAGCAGCCATGTTAAGGTATAACTGACCTACTAAACCTGAACATATGCAAAGCGTGCAGTCCGACGTGCTTTAATGTGTACGTGTACCTGCAGTTCCATCACAGTCGGTAAGAGGGACGCATCCATGCTCCCCCAAGTTCGTGATCCGCCTTCACCTTCCCCCACTTGAGCAGCCCTGGCTCTGCTTCCTGTCACAATAGACGAGTCTGTATTTTTCAGACTTCTCTGGGATGGAATCACACAGCAGGTACTCAGGCTGGTTTTGATTTGGGTTTGGTCTAGCTGCTTTCACACAGCCAGACTGGGGTTCATCCCTCTTGCCCTGTGGGTCAGCACTTCACCCCCTCGCACCGCTGAGCAGTGGACTCTTCTAACAGTGCGCCACGATGTGTCCCTCCACTTGCCTGTGGACGGTAGCAACACCCGGTTGTTTCCCATTTTTCCCGACACGTAAAGCCGCTGTGCACGTTCCGTGCAGGTCTTTCTCTGTGTGGACGTCGGCTGTCACTCCTCAGGGACATCCCTAGGGCCGCGTGGCTGGGCCACGTCACTGTGCGTTAAAGGTGTTAGGAAACTGCCCGACTTCCCCACAGAGGTTGTATGCGAGACTTCCATTTCCTCAGTGGCCTGGCCAGCACCCGCTGTGGTCAAGCTTTGTAAGTTTAGTCATTCTGATGGGTATCTAACAGAAAGTGACTTTTCTGTCAATAGAATTTGTTCATGACAGAATCTCATTGTATTTCAATTTTCAGTTCCTTAATGACTAATGATTTTGAGCATCTTTTCATGTGCTTATTTGCCATTCTTATATCTTCTTTAATGAAGTGTCTGTTTAAATCTTTTGGCAATTTATTGTGTCTTATTTTTATTGGGTTTTGAAAGTTTCTTAGTATTTTTGATCTAGGTCCAGGGAGATGCCTGGTTTTTTTAAAATATTTTCTTCAGGTCTGTGTCTCATCTTTGCATCCACCTCACGGCGTCTTTCAGAGAGCACAAGTTTTTAGTTTCGATAACTTCAATTTATCCTTTTTTTTTGTTTTTATAGATTATGCTTTTGATGCCATTTCTAAGAAATCTTTGGGTCGGGGCCCCGGGTCACTGAGTTCTCCATATATTTTCTTGAAATTTTATAGTTTTAGGTTTATATTAGATCTAATGGTCCATTTTGAATTTTTTATGTGGTGTCAGATATGAGTTAAAGTTATTATTATTATTTTTTTTTTCGCAAGTGGACATCCGCACGGACCAGTTTTCCCTCAGGGCCCCTTGCCGATACTCTGCTTACAGCCCCTAGGAATATAACAAAGTGCCCAAAGTCATGGACATTTAACTGGTTTCGCTGAAACTGAAAAGCAGATCTATCTATTAAGCTCTTCTATTTCAGCAGTCAACATATCTAATTTTTAAATTAAGAATTTTTAAGTATTGCCCTGTCTGGTGTAGCTCAGTGGACTAAGCGCGGGCTGGGAACCAAAGGGTCCTGGTTCGATTCCCAGTCAGGGCACATGCCTGGGTTGCAGGCCAGGTCCCCAGTGAGGGCCACGTGAGAGGCAACCATACATTGCTGTTTCTCTCCCTCTCTTTCTCCCTCCCTCCTTGTCTCTCTAAAAATAAAATAATAAAATAAAATCTTAAAAAAAAAGATTTTTTAAGTATTTTAGTTTTTAAGCTGTTATTTCAACTAGCTCTCCAATGCTGTTTCTCTTCCGCTTTAATGAAAACCAGGAAAAGGAACAAACTGATGAACTCCTGATTTTTCAGTTTCTACATGGCTAGTATAAAGAGATGAGTCTTTAAAGTTTTATTTTTTTAATGTATACAGCATACTTTTTTGATCCTATTGATAATGTGAATTAAATGTAGGAAATTTGGAAACAGAGAAATCATTTTTAAATGACCCATAATTTTAGTAACCATAGCTATTAGCTTTTTAACATATGTTTTTGGCATCTTTCATTTTTATACATAGTTAGAATCATGCCATATTTAAAGTTTTGTTTCCTGTTTTCTTCAGTTGCCATTATAGCTGAAGTGCTGTTCCGTTTTGTTAGATATTCTCAGAAGCATACGTGTGCGTGGAAACGTGTGCCGGTGTGTGAATAAAGGCGTCCGGGCACAGACCCGTCTCCTCCACGCTGGGCACGGGTGGCGCGTCTGGCTTTCTGTGCCTGTTGCTGCAGGAAACGTCTGTGCTTCGGTTTTACCCCACATCTCACTATTTCCTTGGGATAAATCCCTCAAAGTGGAAACAGCAGTTCAAAAGCCATTCCAAGATACTGTACCACTTTGTAGTCCACCAGCTGGTGTACAAGACTACCTCTTTACACTCTGCCTGCACCAGATATTCCATCTCCTCTCACCAAAAAGCATCCTTGCTGTGCCTGCAGAAAAAGCCATTACTTTTAAAAGGAGTCGCTGTACCCAATCAAGATTTTTAAGTGACTTTTCTATTAATATAATTCATTCATGCCAGTTCCAGAACATAGTGGTATGTGAATAATGCAACACATGTGTGCCTGTCTGGAGGGCTATTGAGTCAACAAATATGAATTGAGAACCCACTACGTGTCAGTCTCGGGGGTAAAGCAGTGAACTCTACTCATGGAATTGGAGGCGAAGGGGGGATGGCATACAGTGAACCAAGGAAACACCGTGAGGTGGGGGAAATATAGTGCGGGGATGGAACGAGGAGCGACGGGGGCGGGGGGTGGGGGGGGGGCGTCCGAGTGGGACCCGAGTGATGAGAAGGAGCCGGTGCTCCAGCCGCAGTGGCAGACTCGGCGGCAGCCGCACACGGGCCTCGGTCCCTGAGTGTTGGGGATGTTGGAGGAACGACGCTGCCCGCTGCTGTGGCCACTCATGTTTTCAGAGCCGCCCGTGGCTGCTGGCCTGTTGCCTGTTCTGCTTTTCAAGGCAGGGTCTTACTCAGCTCCTTGCACTGAGATAGATTTCAGCAGCCCAACGCAGGGGCTTCGTTCTCTTCCTGTTCCAGGCAAGTCTCCTGAAATCAGCTTGGAGAAGGTCGGCTGCTTTCCTTTCTTTTCGATCCAGTACTGTGAATTTGGGCTCTGACCTTTCTGCTGGCTTCCTCCCATTTTGTTCGCAGATTTTCAACTAATCCATCTGGTCTCTTTTTGGTTTTACTCGTTTTGTTCCTTATTTTGGAGGGCAGAGAGGATGGATGGGGGACGAGCTCGTAGAAGTAAAAGTATGCTTGTTATGGAAATAGGGAAAGTAAAGAAATATATAAAAAGTAGGAGGGGAAATCACTCACACTCAGTCTGTCCAGAAGTAATGAATCTAACCATGTCGGCTTTCTTAATATTTTTCAGTGCTTTTTATGCAGTTTCATACACAGAGTGTTCACACTGTTTTTTAGAAACAACACTGTGTCAGGAATGTTCCGTGTCATTGAAACATTCCATTCTTGCATCATGGACTGCTATTTCTTTAACTATTCCCCCGGTGCTAGACAGCTACATTTTTCCCAGCTGCTTGCTGCTATAAATGATGCTGTAGTGCAGCGGTCCCCAACCTTTCCGGCACCAGGGACCAGTTTCGTGAAGACCATTTTTCCACGGCCAGGCAGGTTCGGGGAAGAGGAGGCGGGACAGGAGAAACAGGAGATGAAACTCGGCGGTGATGCCAGCAAAGCTTTGCTCATTCATTCGCTCGCCGCCGCTCATCTCCTGCTGTTCCTAACAGGCCACAGACGGGTGCCGGTCCACATCCCGGGGGTTGGGGCCCCTGCTGCAGTGAACATCTTTGTCCACCTGTCTTCACCCCTCTCTGGTCACCTTCCTCAGGGTGTGCCCCCCACAGCAGACCTGCTGCTGCCAAGGGCTTGGACCTTGGTACATGCAGCGGATGTTCTTCGAGTTGGCCAGTTTGCCATTAAATGCCCCAAGCATCCCACCTGGAAATGTGGCCTCATTCCTGATTTCCTTCTACCTTCAGAGCCCAAACAGCACGATTGGTTGGCCAACCCTTCCCAGCGTTCGGAGGCCATGTCTTTCTGCCCCCGTCTCTGTCAGAACAGTGACATCCTCCTGGGCAGATCTAAAACTGTGGAGACCCTTGGCAGCAAGGCCTGGGTCACGTCCATTTCTTTGTCCCCTGTGTCTGGCACACTCAAGCAGTGTTATTTCCCTCCCCTCTTGCAGCTCCCTGCCCTGGAGGACCAGCTCAGCACCCTCCTGGCCCCGGTCATCATCTCCTCCATGACGATGCTGGAAAAGCTCTCAGACACATACACCTGCTTCTCCACAGAGAACGGCCACTACCTCTATGTCCTTCACCTGGTGAGTGTGTGGTTCTGGGGCCTGTGCTCCTCTGCCTGTGAGTCCGTGGGCCGTCTGCTTGCCTCTCCCTCATATGGAACTTTAGACTCCTTTAGGAGGCAGAAGCTGAGGCTTATGGCCATCCCCTGGGACCTGATCCTCCCCTCACTGTCCCCAGAGATCAGGGCAGGTGAGGGGAGTTCCCTGGGGCCGGCTGACATTCTGTGCCCACAGTTTGGGGAATGCCTGTTCATCGCCATCAACGGAGACCACACCGAGGGCGAGGGGGACCTGCGGCAGAAGCTGCGTGTGCTCAAGTACCTGTTCGAGTTGCACTTTGGGCTGGTCACTGTGGACGGCCAGCTCATCCGAAAGGAGTGAGTCCTCGTGGCTGGTCCCCTCCGGATCTTTGCTAAGCACCTTCTTGAGGCCAGGCAGTGTGTACCCAGCCTCTGGGAAGCTGCCTGTCCATCCTGTGCCCCTGCTTCTTCCCAGCACCTCCCTGGGTCCCTAGCTGGCTTCCTATCACTTGTCTGCATGTGACAGAGAGTGACAAGTGCAGCGATTTTCTCAGTGGCCTGGCTCCCGTTCCCCACCCACCCCACTCCTCTCGACAGCCAGGCTCAGCCTGAACCCGGGCCTCTCTGTGCTTCCTGGGCCCCCATTATTTGGTCAGGTCACGTGAGTTCTCCCGGCCCTAAGAGGGATCTAGGACTGTGCTCTGTTGGTTGAAGTTGGGCACAACCAGCTTTTTCATGGCTCTCTCCTGCTCTTCCCCAGGCTTCGGCCCCCAGACCTGGCGCAGCGCGTCCAGCTGTGGGAGCGCTTCCAGAGCCTGCTGTGTACCTACGACCGCCTGCGGGAGCAGGAGCAGTGTTTTGCTGTGGAGGTAACTCTGGGCTCTAGGGCCCTTGGTCCATGGGAGTGTCAGCTCAGAAGGGCCGTGCAGCTTTAAGACCACGCTTTGAGCCCTCTAATGAGTGAGGGCACAGGAAGACCCCCAAACTGACACTAGGAAGTTGTTTTTCTGACCACAGGGTTGGGTTCTTGGATGGGCCTTTCTGTGATAAGACAGCCAGCTCCTGCATGAAAATGCCTTTTTAATGCCGTTTTGGGGCTCACAGTAAATTCTAGAAATCTCTGAAGATAGCCCCCTCAACTCCAACCCCCCCCAAAATTATTCTGAGCTGAAACTAGAGTGGGAAGTGGAGAAAAATAAGCAGCACCAAAGGCAAGGCTGCCTGAGTGCAGACGCCGACACCAACTCTACAAGCAGACGACGGGGGCCCGGCCCTGAGGAGCCAAGGTGGCCACTGTCAGTAGCTGTCCCTGACCCCTGTATCGACAGACAGATTCTCTCCAGATCAGGGGTTCGCACACCCCAGTGTGCATCCGAATCATCCAGAGGCCTATTACGTACAGGTCGCTGGGCCTCACATTTCTCCTTCAGTGGAGGTGGGAGGCTCCAGACAGGTGTCCAGCCCACAGCCCGTGGGCTGCACGCGGCTCAGGATGGCTATGAATGCAGCCCAACACAAAGTTGTGAATTTACTTACAACATTATGAGATTTTTTTGGTTTTCATCAGTGTTTGTGTATTTCATACGTGGCCCAAGATAACTCTTCTTCTCCCGGTGTGGCCCAGAGATGCCAAAAGTTTGGACACCCCTGCTCTAGAATTTGCATTTCTAACAAGTTCCTAGGTAGTGCTGATCATGCTGGTCCAGGAACTACACTTTGAAGGCCACTGCGTTACTGCTTTCGATGACAGATTAAGAGCAGACAACATTAGCTCACACACAGTTCACTGTCAAGTGCATGAGAAAGTAGCCCCAGGAGAGAGAGTCAGGGGGGTCATAACCAATCGCGTTAGCACCCAGGGAGCTTGATGTGCTGAAATTACTAGTCCAGAAAATAAAATAACTATGAAATATTTAAAAACATAAAAGCTAAAAAAGGACCCATGTAGCTATTGTAGAAATGAAATATAATTGTTAAAATGGAAACCTCAAATGGGTTAAATAACAGATGAGACATAGCTAGAAGGAGAATCGGTGAATTGGAAAATAGTTCCACAGGAATTCATTGTCACAGCCCGCTCATTCGCTCTTCCAGTAAACATCCAGTACCTACTACACGCAAGGGGCGTGCCAGGCCCTGGGAACGCAGAGACAAAGAAAGGCACCACCCCTGCCCAGGAGAGGAAATCAGCCATATGCTGACAGATAGAGGAAAGTGTCCTGGGTGTTGTCGTTGTGAATTTCTCATCACAGTCCATACTGGTACAAAGGATGTCGTGGTCACCTCTACCTGAGACGTTAGGAAGGGCTTTTTGTAGGGGATAGAATGCAATTAAAATAAAATCCAACTCCTTCCCAGGCCAGCCAGGCCCTGTGCGACCTGCCACTGCCCATCTTGGCCCAGCCTCATCTTGTGCCTCTTGTCGCACTAACTGTGCACTGGCCACTGGGGGCCTCTTCCCGTTCAGGAGTACCATTTCGCTCTGTCCAGCATGGTGGGCATTAGCTACGGAATGCTATTGGACATTTGCAAGGTAGTTAGTTAAACTGACTTATGCTGTGTAGGTAAAGTATACCCTGGATTTTGAAGACTTAGTGCAAAAAAAAAAAAGGAATGTCAAACATTCCATTAATGATTTTATAGTATATGTTGAAATGATACTATTTTAGATATATTGGATAAGATAAATTACTAAAATTAATTTTACCTTTTTAATGTAGTATGGAAAATTTTTAATTGTGCATAGAGCTTGCCTTGTGTATTAGTTGGACAGCACTGCTTGAAACCCTCTCCCCACCTCAGGGCCTTTGCATATGCTCTTCCATCTGCTTGCAGCATCCTCCCTTGCCCTCCTTTCTCTGACAGGATTTCTTGTCCTTAAACTGATTTCTTTCTTTGTACCCCTGACCCAAGTGGGTCTTCGTACTTTCTCTAGCCTGGCACTGCCTTTCTCCTACCCCGCACTTTGCCCGTTTCCTTGCGTACTGTGTGACTCACCCGCTAGGTTCTAGTGAGCAGACTGAAAGCCCCAGGACGGCAGGGACGGCACTGGTCTCCCTGTCCCCGGTGTCTGGCACACAGTCTGTGCTCAGTGGGGACTGAGTGAACGTACCCCCAGCCGGGGCCTGGAGCAGGAGAGGTGGTGGGTGACGTGGCCTCCTCTCCCTGCCCACATGTGGCCAGGCCGTGGAGCGGCTGATTCACCCTCAGCTCTGTGAGCTGTGCATAGAGGCGCTGGAGCGGCACGTCGTCCAGGCTGTGAACTCCAGCCCCGGCCGAGCAGGTGAGGAGGTGCTGCACGCCTTCCTGCTCGTGCACTCCAAGCTGCTGGCCTTCTACTCCAGGTGAGCCGAGGTCCCCCGGCCCCTCGCTCGCACCCCGTCTGAGCAGCTCCCCTTCCCTGGCCAAGAAAACCTTCAAGACCCCCTTCTTCCAGGAAGCCGTCTCAGATTCTTCCGTTCTTCAGCCCCTCTCAGCTCACTCCCTTCTCTGAATTATTTTTCCCAGCAATACTCTGAGTCTGAATTTTAGACTTCTTGACATGCTAGACTGGTCCCTGGTGGTTTCCCATAGGTAATTTTTTAAAACGCAACCAAGTGTTAGTTTAAAAATTGATGCGTTAGTTTTATGTATATCTTGCCTTTCTCCAAAAAGGATGGAATCAGTGGGCACATCCGTAAACTCATTGAGGACAGGGACATGGTCCAGGCTTCCGTAACCGACCGTCCCCGCCCACAGCCGCCCAGGACACTGGGCAGGTGCCGACCAGCTGCCTGTTCTCTCTGCAGCCACAGTGCCAGCTCCCTGCGCCCGGCCGACCTCCTGGCCCTCATCCTCCTGGTTCAGGACCTCTACCCCAGCGAGAGCACAGCGGAGGACGACGGCGAGGACAACTGTCAGGTCTCTGTCCACTCGGGGCTGCGGGAAGCCATCAGGGTGATGGCCCAGGAAATAGCCCGGCAGGTGCAGGGCAGGCTGCTGGGGGGCCGTGGCTCCTGAGTCAGGGGCACAGGGCTGGGCGTGATGCGCTTCCTGCTGCTTCCACATAGGGGGCCATTCTAGAGTGCGGGAGATTGAAAGTGCAGATGTTTGGAGTCAGGCAGTCCCTGCGTCACCACTTAGCCATGTGAGCTGCCCAAGCACTTCCCCTTCTGAGCCTCAATTGCCTTGTCTGTGCAACGGGACAGTGGCGGCACCTACCTCTGAGGGTGGTTTTGAGGAACGAAGGAGGCGGTTTCATGGAGCCCAGCAGTGCCTGGGGCGGGGCGGAACCCTCAGTAAGTGCTGGTCACCACCGTAGCCACCTTCATTGTCTTCAGTGGTGGTTTGGAGATCAGTGAGACGGTGTTTCAGTGGCTCTGGAGAAAGACTGGACCACCTAGAACTGAAACGGCCCTGAAAAGTGAGGGCACGCACTCATGTTGCCTCTGCTCCCAGGGCTGTGCTGGGAAGTGCCGGGAGGCGGAGGGCCGGTGGGGAGGGGCCGGTCAGGCACCTCTGACTGGTCTCCTGTGCCTGTCGCAGCCTTCCCTACGGAGGCTGCAGAGTAGCCGGAGCATCCCCTTGAAGCAGGCCTGGAGCCCTCGGTCCTCGGCGCCCACCGGGAATTCTGCAGGGACTGTATGTGCTGTGTGCCCGCAGGGAGGGGGAGGACTGACCCCACTGGGACAACAGGGACCAGGGTGGAGCCCTCAGCGCATACTGCCCCCTTCTCCCCACAGGAGACAGACAGCTTCTCCCTCCCTGAGGAGTACTTCACCCCAGCTCCTTCCCCAGGGGAGCAGAGTTCAGGTTCAGGTGAGACCTGGGGGCGGAGAGGGTGGGGGGAGACAGATGCCAAGTGGCAGCCCTGGGAGTCCATCTTAGGGTTCAGTGGGTCCCCTGCCTTGTGAGGGCTCAGACACAGACCCTGATTCTAGAGCACAGCCCCCGGCCTGCAGCCGCCCCCTGCCTGCCCTGCCTTTCTGTACTTCTAGAAATTTCCCTGTGAGGCCAGTGAGCCACAGGGTGCGAGCCACTGCTGTGCGCAGGTGGAGGTTAGAGCGGTGGTTCACTCCCTGGCTGCACAGTGGGCTCACCGGGGTCTTTAGAAACCATTGGAGCTGGGCCTGTGCCAGAGACCCTGATGTGATTGGCCTGGGGCGTGGCCTGAGCAACAGGATTTTTTTTTTTTTTTTTTGAGAGAGAGAGAGAGGAGGGGGGGAGAGAAACATTGATTTGTTGTTCTACTTATTTGTGCATTCATTGGCTGATTGTATGTGCCCTGACCAGGGATCAAACCCTCAACCTTGGGATCATGCTCTAACCAACCGAGCTACCTGTCCAGGGCCTCAGCATCAGGATTTTTAAAAGGTCTCATGTGCAGCCACAGTTAAAAACCACTGGGTTGGAAGTTCTTAATGTTAGGTCCTTGGACGGACTGCCGGCGCCGGGGGCCCCTGAGGCCGTGTGCCAGTTCATTTGCACCGTGCGTTTCCCTGAGGCCAGGGCCCAGAGCTGCTCTCTAGGCTTCTGCACGAGCCCAGAACACGGAGAAGCACCGTTTGGGGTGATCACTGAAGTTCCCCTTTCTTCTTACTGCTCCCCGCTGCATTCATCACAACCCCCCGCCTTGCACCTTTCTCTCAGTGGTTAGTTCTTTATGTCTTAGAGCTGTAAATAATGCCATTCCACAGTGCGCAGGACTCACAGCTTATAAATAAATGGCTTGAGTTGTGCTCGTCCATTTGTAAATCAGGTGTTTGAGACGTAGGAACAGACTTTCCCCAGAGAAACATGGTTATAAATGATAGTTGTTTGCAATAAACTATGAGAGAACACTATTATTACAATCACATAACATTTGCAATATGAAATGGGCTCTGTCGGTTTTTGTGAGCTATGCTAGGAAAGGAAACCTAGCTCAGTTCCCAGCACATAGTAGGTGCTCAGTAGAAGTTTGTTGATTGCCTAACAACTGGGGAAGTGTAGACCATGTGCTGCCTCCTATGGAAGAGGCACTGATATCGCCAGGTAGGGGCCTGAAGGAGTTGAAAGGGCAGAAAGGAGGAGGGGACTAGGGGGGTGAGCAGGGGTCTGAGGTGCATGCCCCCCACATTGCCAGGTAATCCTCCGCCATGCGCTCCCAGCACCAGGCTCTGGGGGGAGCTCTTTCCCGCCCAGGCTGCTCTAGCCCTGGTGTCACAGCGTTTGCCTGCACTTGCCAGCCTGGGACGGGACGGGAAGGGCGCTGGGGCTCCGGCCCGTGCCGAGCGCTTGCCCCTGCCAGCTGCCGCGAGGAGATGGGGCGGCCGCCTCTGTGCCACCCTCCCCCCCGACATGCTGTTGGGCCATTATTTATACTTT
Source organism: Micronycteris hirsuta (assembly GCA_004026765.1). Classification (NCBI taxonomy): domain Eukaryota; kingdom Metazoa; phylum Chordata; class Mammalia; order Chiroptera; family Phyllostomidae; genus Micronycteris; species Micronycteris hirsuta. The sequence goes on along the minus strand of PVJI01007834.1, from coordinate 6,153 downwards.
CCAATTATTTATGTTGTTATTTTATCACCTGCGGCCTACAGGTAGCACCATCTGGCTGGATGAAGGAACCCCACCCACTGACGCTTCCCAGATTCAGGTGAATTTGGGGAGTGGGGAGAATGTGCGGATATGCCAGGCACCAGATCAGCTGAGATGCAGCAGTGGGTGCTGGGGACTCTGAGGTCTGTCATCCGAGTCACTTCTGCCACCACAGGGCTGGCACAGCAGGGGACAGCTCAGCCCAGAGGCAGGGGCCAGGGTGGGGGGTGAGCAGTGACCTCTGCTCCTGAGAAACCCCAGCACTCCTCACTGGTCTTGGGAGTGAAAGTCCAGCTTAATTTTTCATGTTTTCTTTTTCTTTCTCAAAATGATGATGTAAGTATATTCATGGTAGAAAAATTGGGACATATGAAAGTAAAGTATGGAAAAGGAATAAAAACCTCTCTCTATACACACACACACTACATATATATTTTTTCTTTTATCAAATTTGAATCCTAATGTATTTTCTCCTTGACGAGGCACCCCTCACTCCTCAGCGGGGTGGTTAACGACTGCCCAGGAGTGCATCGCGTGCGTGCTATTGCTCACGCAGCAGACCCCCAGGGCAGCTGGGACATTGCGCCTGGCTTTCTGCTTTTGTCATAGGACCGCAGTGACTCCCTCACAGAGAAGTCTTGGTGGCATCTCTGATGAGCTGTTTAATCCTCTCCTTTCGCCCACTAACGGCTTTCTTAGTCAGAACCTTCTGTAAGACTGGGGTCTTGCTTATTCAGTCATTTTATGCCTCAGTTTCCCCTGTTAGAATGGCTGTCAGGATGTTCTGAGGGTGGCTGGAATGACAGAATGTTCCTTTAAAGCCTTCATGTATGTTGACGGTATGGGGAGGGCACTTCTCACGCTCATCCCGCCTGCCCACTCTCCCTGCCTTTTCGTTTCCTCTCTACTGCCCACCGCCCTGCGGGGCATCCAGTCCTGCCTCTGGGCGGAAAAGCCCAGAAGCAGCTGAGAGGGAGACAGACATTAGAACTGGAGCTGCGAGAGCAGGGTCTGCAGAGCACGGGGGTTGAAGCGCTGGGATTTCTTGGGGCTGATGTGTTTGCTCCCATTCACCGCGTGGATGGCAAATGGGCAGCCGTGGGTGGATCCAACATGGGGCGGAGGCCAGACGGGTCCCCCACCTCCTCCCATGACAGTGCCTCTTCCTCTGCAGATGGCTGAAGACACCCTCCAAACACTGATCCCTGACTCCCCAGCACCTTCCTGCCCCAGAAGGATTTTCCTGGATGCCAGTGTGAAAGACAGCTACTGCCCCATGGTGCCCCACACCATGTACTGCCTGCCCCTGTGGCCGGGCATCAGCATGGTGCTCCTGACCAAGGTACAAGCCCCCCACCTGCCCTGGCGACTCTGCGGCCGGCACACCCTCCCCACCGGCACCCGGTCCCCTGCCTTCTGCTTCTTCCCTCAGAGCCCCAGCGCGTCCATGGCCCCGGTCCTGTACCAGCTGCTGGACGGGTTTTCCCTGCTGGAGAAGAAGCTGAAGGAGGGGCAGGAGGCCCGGACCTTCCTGCGGTCCCACCCGCTCGTGGGGGACCTGCGCCAGAGGATGGACAAGTTTGTCAAGAATCACAAGGGGCAGGAGATTCAGGTGAGGCCCGGAGCCCCAGTACAGCCACCCCTGGGGGAGGGGGCGGGGCCTGTTCAGCCCACACCCGTCTGGCCATGGCTCCGAGCTCGTCTCTGCCCCACCCCAGCTGTGGGACCCTTGCTTCCCCATTGGGAAATTGTAATAAAAACTTACAACGGGCCCGGCTGGTATAGCTCAGTGGATTGAGCGCGGGCTGGGAACCAGACAGTCCCGGTTCGATTCCCAGTTGGGGCACATGCCTGGGTTGCGGGCCAGGTCCCCAGTGAGGGCCATTTGAGAGGCAACCATACATTGCTCTTTTTTTTTTTTTTTTTTTAAGATTTTATTTATTTATTTTTAGAGAGAGGAGAAGGGAGGGAGACAGAGAGGGAAAGAAACAGCAATGTATGGTGGCCTCTCACATGGCCCTCGCAGGGGACCTGGCCCGCAACCCAGGCATGTGCCCTGACCGGGAATCGAACCGGGACCATGTGGTTCCCAGCCTGCGCTCAATCCACTGAGCTACACCAGCCAGGGCCATACATTGCTCTTTATCTCTCCCTTCTCCTCTCTCTGAAAAGAAATAAATAAAATCTTTAAAAAAAAAAAAAAAAAAAAACTTACAACGGCACCTGAGATTTTCAGGTCATTTTCATGTAAGTTTGACAGAACACGCATGATGTAATTCCCATTGTTTTAGGGGGGAACTGGGGCTCAGACTGCGGCTTGGCCGGGACCACTCAGGGAGCCAGAGCCTGACCCCAGGACTCAGTAAAGGCGGTCGGTCTGCCCCTGCTGATGCCCCTCACAGCACGGCGGGTCTCACAGAGAGGCTGCCCCCACCCCCAGGGGCTTCGGGCCCAGGTGGGAGACAGGTGAACAGACAGGGACAGCGCCCAGGGGGTCTCACACAGAGATCCCCCCCAGGGGCTTCGGCCCCGGGGAGACAGGCGAACAGACAGGGACAGTGCCCAGGGACGTGCAGGAGCAGGAGGAAGCAGAGTGCGGCGGGGTCGGGAGCCGAGAAGGAAGGAGGGACATGGGGCTTGGGGTGGGCCCGGGTCTGCTGAGGAACCAAGTGAGAGTCGCTGTGGCTGCTGTGCACTTGGCCTGAAAACGAGCAGAAGGATTGGAGGAGGCAGAGCAAGCCAGGCAAGGCCAGACCCAGACAGATGCAGGGTCCAACCCAGAGCCGCCGAAGGCTGTGTCAGGGCTTCGCAGAGGTGGCGTGCTAGAAGGCCAAGCTGTCCTCTGAGAGGTGGCCTGGGGCTCCTGCCCAGCACCCGCCCCATGTCCACCCTCCCTCGAGTCACTTACCTGTCACTGTCGGCATTCCTTCACGGGCCTGTGCCAGCCAGGCAGTGAGCCCAGTATCTGGCACACAGACGCTGGTTTTCAAAGAGACACCTGCCAAGAGAGTAGAACGTGGTGGACAGCAGGTGCAGAGAGCTGGGGGGACCTGCCAAGACCCCCACTCTGGCCGTGTGAGCACACACGTGTGCTGGGCCCTGACTACGCCTTCGGGAGTTTGACATCCAAGGGCCTCCCCTGTACCTCACTGGGTGCATCATCAGGAAGCTGACCTGTCCCCTGTCCTCCTGCAGAGCACCTGGCAGGAGTTCAAGACCAAGGCCTTCTCCAGAAGTGAACCCGGCTCATCCTGCGAGTGAGTGGTGGGCTCACTATGGGAGGGGGGCGGGGCAGGCAAGTTGCCTTGAGGCCAAGAGGGAGAGAATGTTCAGGAAGGCGCTTCTGAGGGGAGAGGGGTCCTGGCAGAGTGGGGTCCTGCCCGAGCGCTCGGGAGGGAAGTTGGGAAGCGGAGGGGCCAGAGGCTGAGGAGCGGAGCTGTGGGGACCAGCACTGGGACAGACTGCCAGGTCCTGCCCAGCTTCCGCGCTGATTCATCACTCCCCCCATTTATTTTAAACCATGGAGTTGGACAAGATCCTGTGAACTTCATCCAAGTGCATGGAGCCCCACGTTGGGGGAAAACGGGGAAGCTGCCTCCTGGGTCAGAAGGGTGAAGTGCACTTCGTCAGCTGTGTCCGTCATCACTGCAAGGGCAGGGGTGACCCCCACAGGGGACGAGGCACTCTCCTAGGGCCCTTCCTGCCGTGACACTCCCCTCTCCTGGTGCCAGGCTGCTCCAGGTGTGCGGGAAGCTGAAGCGGCAGCTTTGCACCATCTACCGCCTGAGCTTCCTGACCACGGCTCCAGGCCGGGGAGGCCCCCAGCTGCCCCAGCACCTGCAGGACCAGGTCCAGGCACTCATGCAGTGAGTGTGGCGGTGATTGACCCCTGATGGCCAGGGCGTGGGTGGGGCACACCTCCCCATTCCCTGGCTTCCCCTGCTTTCCCGGCAGAGAAAAGCTGATGGACTGGAAGGACTTCTTGTTAGTGAAGAGCAGGAGGAACGTCACCATGGTGTCATATCCTGCTGTCTGAGCCCCTAGCCAGCCCAGAAAAGCCCTTCGTGTCTGCCTGCCCCTCCACCTGCCCACTCTGAAGGACTGCGGCTTTGGGCTGGGAGAATATGTATTCCAGCACCTCGGCTGCTTTTCTCTGAGCAGCAGTGACAGGAAACAGTGGCCTCGGTGCCTCTCTGAAGGACGCTCCAGGGATGAATTCAGAAGTCCCTGGCGTCCCTCTGTAGTTACTCTGTGAAAGTCTTAGAATCCATTCGTGCCGGTGTCGCCCAGCCAGCGAGGTGCTGATGGGCATTCCAGGAAGAGCAGGGGCCTGGGCTCGGGTCGGTCCGAGAGCCACGTTCTCCTGCCCCGAGGTCACAGCTCACAGCGGAATGAGAAGGCTCTGAAAAGGCCTGCACAAAGTATCTCCGTCCCCATTTAAGAAACCGTGCCCGAGACTTATAAGACCCCGTTATTACGGAACACGAGTTTTATTGAACACTGATTTTCCCCAGAACTTTGTATGAAGCAGTTTTGCCTATGCTAAGGTTCTGATGGTCTGGTGTCCAGTCCCCTGAAAACCCTGTCTGCAGTGTGCAGGCGAAAGGGGTGGCAGAGCCACCAGCCACTGCCCTCCATGGGCGACTGTTCCCAGCCTCCCAGCCGCTCGGGGGGAGGTGTGGTGATGAACAAAGTCACGGGCAGGCATGTGCGCTGGGCGGTCGGCCAGCTTACTGCTTCCTGCCTGGCTCCCCTCTCCTCCAGCCTTGCATCATACAACAGGAAATCATACAACAGGAGCCGGTGTCCCTGATGCGTCCAGAACTGCTTGTGTTACATGTGTTAGGGTCAGGGGTTCACTGTACTTGCATGTTGGAGCTTCTCAGGGTTGGGAGTTCGGAAGTAAAGGGAGGCCTGAGAGAGCGGCCCGAAGGGTCGGCTGAGACAGTAACCTGCAGGAAGGGGCGGGCCTGGCCTTGGACCCGCTGCCGGGCCTTGTGGAAGCCTAGGTCAGGGACAGAGAAGCGCCCTTCCTGTTCCTGGCCTACGAGCGCCTTAACTCAGACCCTAACCTACCTGGAAGACTTCCCGGGCCTGGTGCACTTCATCCACGTGGACCGCACCACCGGCCAGATGGTGGCCCCTTCTCTCAGCAGCAGTGAAAGGACCTCATCGGAGCTGGGCAGGGGGCCCCTGGCCGCCTTCATCAGAACCAAGGTAACCGCCACCTGGCCCAGGCCCTCTTCACTGGGGATGCTGCCCAACCCCTGCCTGGGAGAGGCTCGCCCAGTGCCCTCAGGGCTCCGTGAGTCTCTGAAAGCACCAACCGCGCCACCCCCCAGCCCCTGCCATTCTTCCTGTGGTATCTATGTCCAGCTCTGCAGGCTCCAAAGGAGAGCGGCTGGTCTCTGTCACCCTGGGGCCCAGGTTGGCACCAGGGCCACGTGGCCTCAGTCAGTGACAGGGTGTTTGCTAATGTCCCGTATTAGCAGGGCCTGGGCAGCAAGGTCAGAGGGACGAACGGCCAGAGCCCACCGCAGTGCCTGGCAGCAGTAAAGGCCCCATAAATGTTTGTTGAATTAAATGAAACAGAAAGAGGAAACACAGCTTAATTTGACTATCGGAACTTCAAACTAGGTCATTTTTACAAAGGAAGCATTCTCTGGGGATTCCTTTTTTCTCTTCGACTGACCCTTCTCCCTGGCAAGCTAGTATTTTTGACCAGAAGGGCGGACCCTCGGCCACATTCTAAACTGTGTGCACACACAGACACGAGCGCGTTGTTTTGCATCCGAATGACGTGTGTCCTGGTGGTTCAGGCCAGATGGGCGACAGGGCCTGCGTCGGACCCCGTGCTGGCTCTCACTAGCCCTGTGGCCGGGGTGTTACTTCGTGTAGATTCGGGTTCCCCGTCTGTGAAAGAGGACGGTGACACTAGTGACAGCCGGGAGCCGCTGCAGAGGTCACAAGCGCGCGGGCCGGTGCGGACAGAGCGTTTGGCACCATGTGTGGCACCGCCTAGAGGTGGAGCTCGCTGAGCACTTACGGGCGCCGTCCTCCTCCCCCTCCTCTCCTCTCCCTGCCCCCATCCCCGCCCAGCGCGGGCGCGCCCCC